>JAGGAV010008355.1:0-10246 GCA_017657295.1 Termitomyces sp. DKA64 | reverse complement strand
ATGTTACTATTGTTGTCTCCTCTGGTGCCATGGTCCACTCTCTGGGACAGGGCATCCAGCTTTTCCATACTCTGGCCTGGCTTGTGGTGCAGCATGAAGTTGAAGTTAGCTAAGTAGAGGGACCACTGGGCCTGTCAACAGTTGAGTTTTTTTGGCTGTTTGGAAGTACTCTAGGTTCTTATGATCTGTCCACACCTTGAACTTATGCCATGCACCTTCCAGGAAGTGTTGCCACTCCTCAAAGGACTAGATGATGGCCAGCATCTCCTTGTCATAGATCTCATAGTTGCACTCTACTGCATTCAGGCCCTTGGAGTAGAAGGCCACCAGATGCCACCTCCCATCCTCCTGGGACTGTTATGAGAGAACTGCTCTAGTGGCAAAGTCAGAGCTGTTGGCTTCCATCTGGAAGGGAGGGTTGTTGTTGGAGAAAGGGAGAATGGGTTTCAAGGTGACCACATGCTTGAGGGCATCAAAAGCAGTCTGCTCTGGGGGTCCTCAGCTCCAGGTGGTGTCCTTTGTGGTGAGGTCAAATAGAGGTTGGGCATGATGGGAGAAATCCTGGATGAACCTTTGGTAGAAGTTGGTGAAGCCTAGAAAGGCCTACACTTCCTTCTTGTTCTTAGGCTCTGGCCACTCCACTATGCCTGCTACCTTCACCAGGTCCATCTCTGCAGCTCTGTGTAAGATGATCAGCCCAAGATACTTGATCTAGGTCTGTTTAAACTCACACTTCTCTGGTTTGAGATAGAGCTGGTGAAGGCAAAGGCATTTCAAGATGATGCATGTGACCTGGCAGTGCTCCTCCAGCATTCAAGTGTAGATGAGGATGTTGTCAACATATACACACACTATGCCTTTGGCAATGAGGTCCTAGAAGATCTCATTCATCATAGTCTGGAAGGGAAGGTGGCCAGACTGTTGGTGAGTCCAAAGAACATGACAAGAGGTTCAAACAGTTCCTGGTTGGTCCAGAAGGCAGCCTCACATTCATCTCCCTCCTGAATGTGCACATTGTTGTAGCTCCATACACCCCAGAGTTTATTGATGAGCTCAGAGATGAGGGGAAGGAAGTAGTGGTTCCCCATGGTCATGGCATTGAGAACCCAGTAGTCCTGGACCAGTTGGACCAAGCCATCCTTCTTTTTGATGAAGAAGATTGGAGGGGCCATCAGGAATTTGGAGGGGCAGATGTGATTAGAGCCCAAGTTCTCTTGCAGGAAGGTGTCAAGCTCATCCTGCCCCTTGGGCACTAGTGGGTAGACCTTACAGCTTGTGGGTTTGGAATCTGGCATTGATTCAATGGTGTGGTCCCACTGCTTGTGCTCTGAGAGCAAGTTAAATGAGGCCTTCAAGAACATGTCCTCAAACATGTGGAGGTAGGAGGCATGACATCCCAGAATGCCTGGGGCATGGAGTTAATAACAAATGCCTGGGCCTACCACTGAGAGGTGGTCTGGCTAGCCCAGATCTTCATGATAGAGGGCAATGAGTGTAGGGTGGTGGCATAGATCCAGTCTCCAGCTTCTACTGCCTTGTCTGGGAGCTCTGGGTTGCATAGGCCACCAAACTCCCCTCTTAGTTCCTCCTCCAGGGCCCCACCACTACTCCAGTTGTCCCCATAGAGGGCCTCTCTATGGGGGAATACCAGGGGAAGGGGGTCCAGAAGGTCTAGATCTGTAAAGGAGAGATGGCCAGCATGGCAAGCCCAGATGGCCATGCATTCTCAAACCTCAGCCTGGTGTTCTTCTCTGACCTTAGTGGTGCAGGTAGAACAACTCTGGGGGCATCGGCTCATGTTTACCTTGCCCCAAGCCCAGTCTACTTCAGGGTTGTGCTCCTGGAGTGAGGTGAAGCCAAGGATCATGTCCTGCTTGCCTAGGCTAGTGACAGTGAAGACTGTGCACTCAGTGTGGTTCTAGTAGTGGAGGACAAGATCCATCATGGAGCTGATGGCACTGGCTTTGTTGGGTGTCCTGTCAATATTGAACACTAGAATGGGTTTGGAGGGTGGCTGCATGGTCAGGCCATGGTACTTCACAAACTTTGAGTCCAGGAACAGTCTGGTGGCTCTGCTATCTAGGAGAGGCATGACTCTGCCAGTTTGCTGGGTGTCCATAGTCTTGATTTCCATATCAAGGCACAGGGAGTTTGCAGAGGGGTTCAAGGCCACTACATACTGCCAGGGCAGTTGGCATTCCCAGGCAGGGGGGCAATGCAGGCAAAGCCTGACTGGCATCAGGGAGTCTGGCTTGGAGTCCAGAGTTAGGGTTTGCATGTCTGAAGGGAGAATTGGAGGTTTGTCTGTCTTAGCTTGATTGGCATTGGGGAATTCAATTGCATTTTCTAGCAACAGACATATGGACCTGTTAGTACTCAGCAACAGAGGCATACATCTCATCTGTCACTTGACTAAAAAAAATCCTCCTCCAGGCCTGCCAGGGAAGTGCATGCACCACTCTCCTCTGGGGTCAACTCCAGTGCCAGCTCATCTGGTGACAGAACTCTAGTGGCATCTTTTGCAGCCAACAGCTGCAGGGGGAGCTCCTGCCCAGCAGTCAAGAGGTAATGCACCTCAAGGCCCAGTGGGCAGTGTTGTGCAAAGTGCCCTGGCCTTTTGCATCTCTGGCATAGCAGCAGTGTGGAGTGATGCTGTTAGACAGCATCTATGTTCATGAGAATACTCAGCTGCAGGGGTCATGATATGGAGATAGCTGGAGTAGGAGCTAGTGCTGGGATCATGAAAACAGGGTGTTGGAGGCTTGCCACTGGAGTGTGGTGGTGAGTTGGGTGTGCACAGTGTAGTTCTTGTCAGATTTCCATGAGCTGCCACTGATCCTGGGCCACCTTGTACCAAGAGGCAATTTGCTCATTGTCTGGGTGGCCCTTGGCCAGGTTGTCAATGTGTTCTAACAATGTGGGGTGCAGGCTGTCCCAGAACATGAGGCACAGTTGAAGGCCATCTGGGTATGCCGCCTGCTTGACCAATGCCCAGAAGAAGTCAATGTATTTGTCCAATGTCTACCTCCCCTGTTCATACTGCTCCTTGTTGTGCAGTGCTAATCATGGCAGATTTGGCTGCCTAGAAGTCCTTCTCAAAGGTGGCCCAGCCTGCAAAACTCTTGACACCTCCAGGGCATCAAAACACCCATAGCATGTAGGTGGAGGCCCATCTGGTCTTTATATATGACAGTACCCAGGCTATCTTGAATGCATCAGATTCAAAGGCATCCCTGCTGAGGTGAATGTAGGTGAGGCAGGACTGGAAGAAGTGCCCTCTGCCAGAGTGGTCACCATTGTATGCATCTGGGAGTGCAGAGTGTGGAATCCATGCCTGGAGGTTTACCAGAGCTACTGGGGGAACTACCAGAACTGTCAGGGGTGGTTCTGCCACTGGGGGTGGTGCAATAATAGGGGGCAGGCACTCCAACAGCACCTGGAGGGATAAGGGTGGAGAGTTCAGTTGTATAGTGAGTGAGGGAAGATTGAGTCATTTGCACCTGGTTCTCTAGGTGTAGCAAGTGAGTCCAGGCCTCATCCTGAGAGGCTGGAGCCTCTGGGGGACTGTCTGAATTGGCAAGCTGAGACATAGAGTTCTGCATGTGTTTAAGCCTAGTAGGGAAGCAACAAATAGGTACTCAGAGGCTCCTTGTGGGCTATAGAGAGCTTCCAAACCAGAGTTAGACTTGTTCTGCTGTAAGGGCAACCTCTGGGAGTGGCAGCTCAATCATGCAGCCAGCAGAGGGGAATCCAAAGTATATTAAGAATGGTAATCAACAATACAATTAGTAACTAATCACCTAGCAGAGGGGATTCCAAAGAGAACAAGTCTAAGAATCCCCACTGCTCAGTGCAGTGCATCAGTGGGTGGCAGAGGCATGAGAATGACCATACAGATGGCTGGAGCTAACCCTAACCCTTAGGAGACCCTCAAAAGGAAAATACAGAAAGTACTGGAGGTTTCCCAAAAAGGAGAATGACCTCTGGAGATCTCCAGGGATCTGGAGGGAGCCCCAGGGGTGTCACACAAGCCTTGGAGAAGGATATTGTGTTGTGGAGAGTCATTGTAGGTCAGACATAAGTTGGAATAGGAAGTCTAGACATGGAAGTCTCCTGTCAACTACCCTAGTCATGTGAAGTTAACTCTGACATTGACTGGAAGGACCTCACCATGCAGTTTCCTGGCCCCAAAGAATGCCTAGTAGCTGCCATCTTCCTCTGCCCCTATTTCTTCCACCAACCCAATGACTCCAAATCTGCCCCCAGCAGCACTGGAGCCACTGGCACCCCCATCATGCTTAAGGATGACCAAGAAGAGGAGGAAGAAACACCCCTGCCCTGAACTCCTTTAGGCACACTCTGATAGCTTCCCCCAACATTCCCTGTAACTGGTACAAAGGTCCAAACTACCCCACCCAATGCTCTCAGACAACCCAAAACCCTGCCACCACACCCCTGACACCCAGCACCATTGACCCAGAAGCCCTCAACATCAAAATTAAGGAAGCACAAAGGAACTCCCTCTGCACTGATCATACAATCCCAAGATTGACCTCAAAGATAGCACTTTCCCCCCCCTTCAGCAAGATCTACAATATGTTGGAAGTTGAACTCTGGGCCCTCAAGGACTACCTCAATGACATGCTCAGGAAGGGCTTCATTCACCTGTTGATCTCTGCCACTGGAGCTCTGGTCCTATTTGCTAAGAAGAAGAACTGTTATCCTCTCCCCCTGATTGGTGATCTCATTGACCACCTTCATAGTGCAAAGATCTACACCAAGATGGACCTATGGTCCAGCTACAACAATGTCCAAATTGCTCCACAATATGAATGGAAGACTGCCTTCTATCAGGTTCTGCTGACTATGGGGGCTTAGCTACACTGGGCAAGTCCTTACTAGGTGGACACAACATCTACACATATAATCCCATGCTCCAGTGAGCTTGGAAAGAGTGGAACTGAGAGTATGGGGTGGGGAAAGGTAGCCCAGGCAGGTCCAGGATACTCTGATAGAGTATATGGAGAGATACAAGTAGCAGTGAGCACAAACAAGCATGGTACAGAGCTCCAGAGATGGTTTGTCAAGAACTGGGGGTGACTTGGGGCTAGACCCAAGTTGATGGGGCAGGGATGGTTTAGAAACATGGAATATGAACAGAAGTCAGAATTAGTAGGGATGAGGTTGAACATAGTTGGAAAAGTTGAGTTGAGACAAGAGACTTAGAGGGAATGAGATGAGATGAGACTTAGAAAAAGAGATGAGAGACAGAGGCAAGACAAAAAAGGAAACAAATAGGATTGAAACTAATAAGATGGAAATAAATGAGATTGGAATAGATGAGATGGAACAATGAGACTAAGGTAGAAACTGGGAACAAGATCAATAGGACACAAATGTTAGGCAATATCAAGACTGTCATGACCCACAGCATCATGATACTGGATACTGCTTAAATAGTGCCTGCAACATGTCAAGCTAGGCTTGACATTGTGGCCTTTTGGTCCAGTTGGTTGATCACTTCTATTGCAGGAGTTGTGGTCATCACAAAGACTACTGTAACTAATGCTACTCTAGGGCTTAAGTACTAGTGGGAGGGTTCTCCAGGACCATGGGTCTAAGGCTGGGCCACATGGGTTTGGTGGGTCTTGGTATGGCTATTCAGGGCATCCTGAGACTAGTCAGTTGGGTGTCTGTAGTGTCTGATGGGCATCTGTGATGTGTGCTAGGGGGGGGATGGAGGAAATGTCAGAGTTATCCAAACATTTGGGGGAGGTTGGGCAGGTCATGGAGCCTACTGGGAGAAGTATTGGAGATCTCTGGAGAAGCCTTGGAGTTTGCCAGGGCAGGTGCTGAGGGTGGTGGGGGATTGTAGAGGTTCCTAGGAGAGGGGGTTGTGCTCAGGAGCTTGCTGGGCTTGGCTGGGCAGAGTCTGAAGGTGGGCTGAAGGGGGGGGGGGGTCCAGGAATGGGTTGTGACACCTTCTGCACCTGCTATGGCTTCTTCAAGTATCTAGTGATGCCCTTTGGTATCATCAACTCCTCTGCCACCTTCCAGTACTTTCATGAATGACATCTTCCATGACATGAACAACATTTCCATTATCATATACCTGGCAAACATCTTGATTTACTTGAACTCCCTGGAAGAACATCAGGATCATGTCCAATGCATCCTCAAACAACTCCAGGAGTACCACCTCTATGTCAAGCCCAAGGAGTGCTCCTTCCACACCACCAAGGTCAAATATCTCAGAGTTATTGTCACTCAAAATGGCATATGTGTGGACTCAGCAAAGGTCAAGGCCATCCTTAGCTGGCTTCCACCCCAGAATGTTAAAGAGGTACAGTCCTTCTTGGCATTTGCTAACTTCTACTGCCAGTTCATTAACAACTACTCTGGAATTACAAAACCTCTCAACTAACTCATCCAGAAAGACACTCCCTGGGACTGGGATAGCCAATGCTAAAGTGTGTTCTCCCTTCTCAAGCAGGCCTTCACCTCTGCCCCCATCCTCTGCCATTTTGACCCCACCCTCCCCATTATACTCAAATGCAATGCCTCTGACTATGCCATCACTAGAATACTTTCTCAGATGGGCTCTAACAGCAAGGACCTCCACACTGCTGCCTTCTACACCTGCTCAATGATCCTCACAGAGCTCAATGACATCTATGACAAGGGGCTCCTCACCATTGTCAAAGCCTTCTGGAAATGCAGGGCCTACCTCAAAGGAACCCCACATTGCATACAAGTTTACATTAAGTACAACAACCTTCAATACTTCACTACCACCAAACATCTCAGCTGCCAACAGGCCCAATGGTCCAAAACCCTCTCTGAGTACAACTTCACTATCCACTACCACCCTGGTTGACTTGATACAAAACCCAATGCCCTCATCAGGAGACCTGGGGTGTATCCAAAGAAGTCATTGAGGCTGAGTGGAATGCATTCAACCACTGAGTGGTAATCCCCCCTGAGCATTTACATGCCATGCTGATTATGAATGAAGAAGGAATCCTTTGCCAAATATGAAATGCACCTCTGGATGCCTTCTTTGCCCAGCACAATCTCTGGAACAACCCTGCTGATGAATCAGCAACCTACCCACCCTTCACACTATCTCTGGACCATTGCCTCCTACTCCAGGATGGTCACATCTATGCCCTGGACCACAAGTCTGTCTGCTTTTAACATCCTCCAACAACACTACAACCACAAGCTTCAGGGACACCTGGGAATATGTAAGACCCTTCAACTCATCTCCCAGACTTACTTTTGGCCAGGAATGAAGAAAGACATTGCCTGGTTTACATATGGGCTTGCAAACCATGTCTCTGAGCCAAGGTCCTCCACCATTGATGCTACAGCCTGTTGAAGCCCCTCCCCATTGGATGTTGCCACTGGTCCTCAATCTTGATGGACCACATTGTCAAGCTATCCAAGTCCAAAGGTTTTGACACTATTCTTGTGGTCATCTGCTGCCTTACAAAGCAAGCACTCTTCATCCCCTGCTGCACCACCAATAATGCTCCAGAGTTTGCCAAGCTATTCCTTGAGTATGTTTTCTCCAAGCACAGACTCCCAGACAAAATATCTCCAACTGCAGTCCCCTCTTCATCTCCCAGTTCTAGCAATTGTTATGCAAGGCTTTAAAAATCAAAAACCAACCTCTCAACTGCCTACCACCTGGAGACCAATGGACAAATGCAATGAGTAAACCAGATCCTAGAGCAGTATCTCTGTCTCTACATTAATTATTTACAGAACAATTGGCATGTAGAACTTCCCTTCACCAAGTTCACTTACAACAACACCCCCCACTCTCTCACTGGAGTCTCCCCCTTCTATGCTAATAAAGGATACAACCCCCAGCTCACTTTTTTGCTCAAGGATATCCCCTCCCACATTGCCCACAAAGTCACTAAAAATCTCCAGTTCCTCCAGGATGAGATCAACACTGCCAATCAAGCCTATTCCAAACATGCCAATGCCTGAGTGAGATGACCCCTGATTGGACCCCTGGCATGCTTGTCTGGCTTGACTGATGCAACCTTGAGATCCAGAGACCCTCAGTAAAACTTGACCACAAATGACTTGGCCCCTTCAAGATCTTCTGGAAGGTCTCAACCCATGCCTACAAGCTTGATATACTTCCAAGGCTGAAGGGCCTCCACCCTGTCTTCCATGTCCATCTCCTCAAAAAGTACACTCTGGACCCATTTCCTGCACAACACCCAAGCTGACACCTGCCTGTCAAAGTTGAGGACAAATACCACTATAAGGTTGACCACATCCTTAATTCCCACCTTGTCCATGGTCAACTGTGTTACCTTGTCCATTGCAAAGGCTACAGACCCAAAGATGACACCTGAGAACCTTGGAAGAATCTCTCTGGCACCCCCACCATGCTCCAGGGCTTCCACTGACAACACCCCACCAAGCCCCAGGATCCCTGGGACTAGTATGTACAGATGGCAGTAGTAAGCATAACTCCTGCCTCTGGATTCATCCAGGATTCAACTCCCACCAGTATCCCCCATGTTTTTCACTCTTATCTTTCTTATGCACTTTAAAAAGACACCCTGAGGCTCACATGGGAATGTCCAAGAAGAATATACACACTACTACAGGATGTACAAAAAACAATATAATAAGAAAATCAAATCCAAGAAAATTGGCCCAGTGGAACCCCCTTGATTCTCTGGAACCCCCCTCTCCATCCCTTCCACCACCAAATTGACCCCCATCTGGGCAACCATGGTGGCAGGGTTGTCTGCATGCCCAGGGAGAACCTCCCACATGTCCACCACCACTTTCCACCACAACCCTGGCTCCACTGTGTTCTGGCACCAACACCCTGTCAGGAGCCATCCCAGCTGAGCCACTTCCTGGTCAACTCTGGAGGCAAGTTGCTGAGCATCCTCCCCAGTCTGTCCTGAATGGATGCAAATGCCACCAACATTCCATCCAAGAGGATCCAGTGCTCATAGATCCAGTCTAGATGGGTCAGGAGTCAGTAAGAACTCTAGGACAAACAATGGTTGGAAAACTTGCACATGATGCCACTTGTCAGGGGACTTCCATTTCCAACCTTCATGCCTAACCTATGCTGACTCTCCTCAACCCACTCCCCTTTTCTGAGGCTCATTTGACACCTCCAGGGTGCTTTCCAGATCCCTGGAGATCTCCAGGGGTCATTCTCCTTTTTCAGAAACCCCTGGAACTTGCCATACTTCCTCATCAAGCACCTTTGGTCTAAGGCTGGGCTGTGTGGGTTCAGCAGGTCTCAGTTACAGCTATCTGGTGTGGAGGTGTCCTGAGACTAGTTGGCCAGGTGTTGGTAGTGTCTGATGTGTATTCATGATGCATGCTGGTGTAAGGGCAACCTCTGGGAGTGACAGCTAAATCATGCAGCTAGTAGAGGGGAATCCAAAGTATATTAGAACTGGTAATCAACAATACAAATAGTAACTAATTACCTAGCAGAGGGGAATCCAACAGGTCTAAGGATCCCCACTGCTTGGTGCAGCACATCAGCAGATAGCAGAGGCATGGGAATGACTGTATAGATAACCAGAGTTAACCAAAAGTGCTTGCCAAGGGATCACAGCAAGTTCTGGGAGTCTCCAGAGATCTCTGGGGATCTGTAGAATGCCCTGGAGACATCAAACAAGCCTTGGGGGAGTGGAATCAGTTGTGGAGAGTCAGTGTCAGTCAGGGGCAGAGGTCAGAAAAGGAAGTCCCCTGACATCACCCCCCCTCTAGCATGCAGCATGGTAATGTGCAGGATAAAAGAAGTTCTGGATTGCCTGGTCCACTGGTGAGAGGAGATAGATTTCTCAAATGGCTTGGGGTGCATCCAGGTGTCATTGGTGGAACTCCCTGACCAGTCCATGCACATGCACATTCTCCTGGGGTTCCCAGGAGATGTCCTCAATTCTGTAGCCTTTCCACTTCACCTTGCATTGTAACTGCCACCAGAATAGATGACTATCCAGAATCTCCTCCACCTTGTACTCCTCATTGTTGTTGACCACCACTGGAGGTGGCAGGGATGCTGGGTGTTGCCCCAGGATAGGGTCCACTGGAGCCAGAGTTAGCTTGACTACATTGAATACCAGATAGAGCTGGCACATTTCTGCAGGGAGCCAGAGTCAATAAACTAGAGGCCCTACCTGTCATTCTACCATGAAGGGTCCTAATAGCCAGTGTGAGAGCTTTTTTGACAGTCAGGTGGTTG
>JAGGAV010008354.1:0-10260 GCA_017657295.1 Termitomyces sp. DKA64 | reverse complement strand
TAGGAAGTGGAGGTGGCACCATTCTGGGTATAGAGTTCTGAAGAGGAGCATCCCATCCTTCAGGTAAATGAGTTACTGGAATGCTCATAATAGGCTGAGCAACAGCAAGCTGAGCAGTGGTAGGCTGAGCAATAGTAGACTGTTTGGCTAGTCTCTGTCCATTTGCTCTTCTATATGTAGGAATGGGTAGAGGTGGCACCATTCTAGAGAGAGGACATGCCCACTCTTAGCACATCCAAATGACTGCTTGGCCTGCTCTATTCCCTTCTGTTTTCTAGTAGTCAGCCTTGATGGGTCATATGCATGGACCTTACTCAGCATCAATTATTGTTAGTCATACTCCATTACATACTGGAGCCTAATTAGTTAAATAGTATTAGTAGTAGCACAGCCACCAATGTAGTATATAAAGGCAGCCTGTGGATAGAATATTCCCAGGCTGAACAATAGCAGTGTTCTTCTGGCCTACACACTGAACTGACTGTAAGCTCTCTAGTGATGTCCAATCATTTGATCTGCCTTGCTGGTCCTTGTCCAACTCTTGCTTGCTTCTATGCCTGCTCAAATCTCACTTGTCATTGGCACTTGCTAGCCTTGTGGAAGGAGTTCCACAGACATCAAGTGATCTCCTTACACTAATCAATAATTATAAGCATTTACAAGAGCATCAATAATCCAATACACACTTTGATGTGTGTTTGGTGTGCTGTTGTTACTCTAAACAATAATTATAAGCATTGATCAATGCATCAATGATTCAATACACACTTTAATGTGTATTTAATGTGCCAGTGCTACTCTAATCAATAATCATTAGCATTGATCAATGCATCAATAGCTCAATATATCCACTTTGTTGTGCAGTCTTTCCCTTACATAATTTGGGGACTGTGGGATGTTTGGTCATATTATGCTGGGAAATGCATGAGGCATGAAAAACAGTGTCCACTAAATCACATTTCAGACTTGGTGAAATTCTGCAAATGAATGCTGACCAATTTTACATAATCTTAGTCAGCATTAGTGAGCAAGCAAAGTCATAGCATTATAATCTGTCAGCTAAGAGGCCCTTCCTATGCATTGTCCCATTATATAGAGATGCCCTATGCCTTCAGCACAGGTTTACAACATTGGGAGCTTCATCTCCAAACCTCTGACTAAGACTCTGTAAGGGTGACCTCTGGAGGCTGTGGCTAAGTCACATAATTGGCAGAGGGAAATCTAAAGTATATTCAATGTCTGTGAAAAGTTCTAGAGGTCTAACTACTCAATTGAAAGAAGGAGATCCAAAGAGAACAAGTCCAAGGATTTTCAATGCCAGTGTTTAGAAAACTGACTCTAGAGCTTCTAATAAAAACACTACCTAACACTAAGTCTGGAGTTCAATCCCAAAAGTGGAAGTTCATCTTAATTGGCCTCAATCTCCAGCCTCCTGAAGCATAGTCACTCTAAAGTAGCACTGTTGGATAGCCCCAGTTTGAAAGTACTTGTCACCAAAAGATGTGAGGGTGAGTACATGAGGATGGCTCATAACAAGGAAAACAAGATTGGAGTCTGATTTGGACAGGTCCTTTGACATCACCCCCCCTCTAGAGTGCAGCATCCCAATGCACTGGATGAAAGAAGTTATGGATTGCTTGCTTGGTCTGCTGCATAGATTGGGTAGATGCCTCAAATAGCCTTTGGGGCATTGAAGGGTTGGTGGTAGAAGTCCAGGATCAGAGCTAGTGCATATATGTTTGCCTGCAGTTTCCAAGAAATAATCTCAATGCCATATCTTTTCCACTCTACCTTGAACTGTAACTTCCTATCAAACACTCTACTGTCCAGTACTTCCTCTACCTCATACTTGTTGCTGACCAGCATGGGCAGTGGTAGCAGTCTAGGGTGTTGGCTTGGAATGGGATTTTCTGGGGCTGTAAGGGTGACCTCCAGGAGCAGCAGCTAAGTCATGCAGCTAGCAGAGGGCAATCCAAAGTATATTAGAAAAGGTAACCAATAATACAAATAGTAACTAATTACCTAGCAGAGAGGAATCTGAAGAGAACAAGTCTAAGGATTCCTGCTGCTTAGTGCAGCACATCAGTGAGTGATGGAGGCATGGGAATGACTGTACAAACAACTGGAGCTAAATCTAACCTTAGAAGGTGCTTGATGAGGAAGTACAGCAAGTTTTGGGGGTTTTCAGAAAAGGAGAATGACCTCTGGAAATTTCTGGGGATCTGGAGAGTGCCTTGGAGGTGTTGAATGAGCCTCAGAGGGGAGTGGGTTGAGAAGAGTCAGCATAGGTCAGGCATGGAGGTTGGAAATGGAAGTTCCCTGACATCACCCCCCCTCTAGTATGCAGCATCTTGATGTGTGGCATAGAAGAAGTTCTGGATTGCCTGGTCAGCTGGTGAGATAGGATAAATCTTCTGCATGGCTTGGGGTGCATCTGGATGCCTCCAGTAGAACTCCCTGACAAGTCTCAGTGCATGCATGTTCTTCCAGGGTTTCCAGAAGATGTCCTTGATTCTGTAGTCCTTCCACTTCATCTTGTATTGTAGCTGCTGCCAGAATAGATGGCTATCCAGTATCTCCTCCACCTCATACTCCTCATTGCTGTTGACCACCACTGCAGGTGGCAGGGATACTGGGCATTGCCCCAGAATGATGTCCTCTGGGGCTAGGGTTAGTTTGATCATGTTAAATATCAGATGAAGCTGGTACATTCCTGTGGGGAGCTGGAGTTGGTAGGCTAGGGGCCCTACTTGCTGTTCTACTGTGAAGGGTCTGAATAGATGGTGTGAAAGCTTCTTTGATGGTTGGGTGGTTATAATATTGGAGGCATCCAGATAGACTTGATCTCTGGGCTAGTATTTAGGTGCCAGGATCCTTCCATGATTATAATATCATGCCATGTCATCTTTTGCCTTCACCAGAGCTGTCTGGACTTCCTCTTGTACCATCTTTATCTGATCCACAAACTTGTTTATGGCTTCATTCTCTAAAGGTTAGGCCTGGGGTTCAAAGCTCATGTGCAGGTGGTGTCTGGTGTTCAGAAAGAAAGACAAAACCTGAGTGGCCATATAAACATGGTTGTTATACTTGAACTTGGCATCAGGGGAGAGTTTGTTCCAGTTGTCCTGACACTCATTGCAAAAGAGGCAGAGATATTGCTTGAGTTCCTGGTTCACATGTTCAATCTGATCATCAGATTGCAAGTGATAGGCAGTGGAGGTGTAAAACTTTATGTTGAGTAGTTGGTAGAGCTCCTAAGTGAAGTCTGCTACAAATTGTGTACCCCAGTCAGACACATAGGCATTGGAAAGGCTGTGGAGCTTCCAGACATTCTTCTAGTATAGGTTAGTGATGCTCATGGCAGAGCAAGTGGTGGTGAGTAGGAATGAAGTATGCTCACTTGCCACAAAGCTTCACCACTACTATGATAGCATTATAACCATGGGCATTGGGGAGCTCTATAATGAAGTCCACCAAGGTAATGCTTCATCACTCCATGGGGATGGATAGGGGATGGAGCTGTCCAGAGGGGAGGTGATGTTGGGGCTTGGTCTGGAGGCAGAGATGTAGGACTCAATATACTGGCACATCTGAGGCCACCAGTAGTTTCAGGACACTAGCTCCAATGTTTTCTGTCAGCCAGGATGTCCTGCAATCTGAAAGTTGTGGTGCTGCTCTACAATCCTCTGGCAGAGCTCCAGGTTGTTGGGTACATAGATGTGGTCCTAGAAGGTCAAGAGTCTGTTACAGAGAGCCCATTCATCTGCACAGATGGACTTGGTGCTAGTGGTATGTTCAGATTTGAGTGCCCTAGCTGCCTGAGTGACAATTTCCTCCTGCAGACTGTCCTGGTTTCCATGCCAAATGTCCCAGAGGATCTTTACCTCTGCTTTCTCAATGACTAGACCTTCCATGACTTGGATCACAAACAACTCAAGTTGAAGGAGCACAATGTTACTGTTGTCATCTTCCTCAGTGCTGTGGTCTACTCTCTAGGACAGAGCATCCAGCTTTCCCATACTATGGCCTGGTTTGTGGTGCAGCAAGAAGTCAAAGTTGGCTAAGTAGAGAGACTACCAGGCCTGTCAGCAGTTGAGCTTCTTGACTGTCTAGAAGTACTTGAGGTTCTTATGATCTGTCCACACTTCTATAAGGGCAACCTCTAGGAGCAACAGCTAAATCATGCAGCTAGCAGAGGGGAATCCAAAGTATATTAGAAACAGTAACCAACAATACAAATAGTAACTAATCACCTAGCAGAGGGGAATCCAAAAAGAACAAGTCTAAGGATCCCCATTGCTCAGTGCAGCACATCAGTTGGCAGTGGAGGCATGGGAACAACTGTACAAATGACTGGAGCTAACCCTAACCTCAGGAACATGCTTGACAAGGGATCATGGCAAGTTCCAGGAGTTTCCAGAAAAGGAGGATGACCCCTGGAGATTTCCAAAGATCTAGAGAATGCCTCAGAGGTGTTAAGCAAGCCTTGAGGGAGGGGAGTCAGTTGAGGAGAGTCAGTGTAGGTCAGGTACAGTGGTCAGAAATGGAAGTCTCCTGACACTGAGCAATGAGTTTCTCTTGCAGACCATCCTAGTTACCATGCTGGGTGTCCCAGAAGATGTCCACCTCTACTCCCTCAAGGGCTAGGCCTTCCATGGCTCAGATCGCAAACAACTTGGGTTGGAGGAGCACAATGTTGCTATTGTCATCTTCCCTAGTGCCATGGTCTGCTCTCTGAAATAGGGCATCCAGCTTTCCCATGCTCTGGCTTGGCTTGTAGTGCAGCAAGAAGTCAAAGTTGGCTGGGTAGAGGGACCACTGAGCCTGTCAGCAGTTAAGCTTCTTGGCCATTCAGAAGTACTTGAGGTTCTTGTGATCTATCCACACTTTGAACTTATGCTGCACACTTTCCAAGAAGTGCCAAGTCCTGGATGAACCTCCAGTAGAAGTTAGTGAAACCTAGAAAGGCCTGGACTTCCTTCTTGTTCTTGGGCTCAAGCCCACTCAGCTACACCTGCTACCTTTACTGGGTCCATCTCTGTAGCTCCATGTGAGATGATCAGCCTGAGATATTCAATCCAGGTCTGCTCAAACTCACACTTCTCTGGTTTAAAGTAGAGCTAGTAAAGGTGGAGGCATTCTAAGACAATGTGTATGACCTGGCAGTGCTCCTCCAGTGATTTGGTGTAGATGAGGATGTCATTAAGGTATATGCACACTATGTCTTCAGCAATGAGGTCCCAGAAGATGTTGTTCATCATTGTCTGGAAGGTGGCTGGGCTGTTGATGAGTTCAAAGAACATGATGAGAGGTTTGGACAATCCCTGGTTGGTCTGAAAGGCAGCCTTTCATTTGTCTCTCTCCTGGATGCATACATTGCTGTAGCCCCACTAGACATCCAGTTTAGTGAAGTACTACACACTCCAGAAGTAATTGATGAGCTTGGAGATGAAGGGGAGGAGGTAGCAGTTCTTTATGGTCATGGCATTAAGAACCCAGTAGTCCTGGACCAGTCAGAGAGAGCCATCCTTCTTTTTGATGAAGAAGACTGGAGAAGCCATCAGGGATTTAGAGGGGTGAATATGACCAGAATCCAGGTTCTCCTATAAGAAGGCATCAAGCTCAGTCTGCTTCTTTGGCACTAGCAAGTAGACCTTACAGCTTGTGGGCTTGGAGTCCAGCATTAATTTGATGGCATGGTCTCACTGCTTGTGCTCTGAGAGTAAGTCAAAAGAGGCCTTAAGAACATGTTCTTAAATATGCAGAAATATGGAGGTACAATGTCTCAGAGTGTCTGGGGCATGGAGTTAGCAGCAAATGCCTAAGCCAGCTGCTGTGAGGTGGTCTGGCTAGTCCAGATCTCTGCAATAGAAGGCAAGGAGCATAAGGCAGTGGTGTATATCTGGTCCTCAGCCTCCACTGCCTCATCTGGGAACTCCAGGTCATGTGAGCCATGGAAGTCCCCTCCTAGTTCCTCCTTTAGAGCTCTGTTGCTACTTCAGTCATCTCTGTAGATGGCCTCTCTACAGGGAAACACCAGGGGTGGGGGGTCCAGAAGGTCTAGGCCTGCAAAGAGAAGATGGCCAGTGTGGATGGCACCTACTTTGTTGGGCATTCTGTCAATATTGAACACTAAAATGGGTTTGGAAAGTGGCTGTGTAGTCAGACTGTGGCACTTTACAAATTCTGAATCCAGGAACAGCCCTGTTGCTCCACTATCTAAAAGGGTGGTGACTCCATAGGTTTGCTGTGTATCCATAGTCTCAATTTCCACATTGAGGCACAGTAAGTTTGCAAAAGGGTTTGCTGCCACTATGTACTGCCAGGGCAGTCAGTGTTCCCAGGCAGGGTGGCACAGACAGAGCCTGACTGGCATTGGGGAGCCTGGCTTGGGGTCCAGAGTTGACATTTGTATGGCTGGAGAAAAATACTAAGATTCTTTTATCTTAGAATTGTTGATATTGGGAAGGGCAATTTCATTTTCTACTGACAGACATGTGGACCTGTTAATACTTGATAATGGAGGCATATATCTCATCTGTTGTTTGACTAAAAATCCTCCTCCAGGCCTGGAAGGGGGGTGCAAGTGCCACTCTCCTCTGGGGTCAACTCTGAGGCCAGCTTGTCTGGTGACAGAGCTCTGGCAGCATCCTTTGTGGCCAACAGTTGCAGGAGGAGCTCCTCTTGCTCAGCCATGGAGAGGTAATATACCTCAAGGCTCAATGGGCAGTGTCATGTGAAGTGCCCCAATTTTTTGCATCTCAGGCATAGTAGTGGCATGGAGCAGTGCTGTTGGGTGGCATCCACATCCATGGGAATGCCCAATGGCAAGGGTTGTGGTGTGGAGATGGCCAGAGTAGGGGCAGGTGCTGGAATTATAGGAGCAGAGTACTAGAGACTGGCAACTAGAGCTGGGCAGTGAGTCAGGTCCATACAGCATAGCTCCTGTCAAATCTCCATGAGCTGCCACTGATCCCAGGTCACCTTATACCAGGAGGCAATCCACTCATTGTTCAGATGGCCCTCAGCAAGGTTGTCAATGTGCTCTAGCAGTGCAGGTGCAGGCTGTCCCAGAAGGTGAGGCACAGTTGAAGATCATCTAGGTAGGCTGCTTGCTTGACTAATGCCTGGAAGGAGTTGATATATTTGTCCAGCATCTGTTTTCTCTGTCTATACTGCTCCCTGTCACATAGCACTAAGGCAGCAGTTTTGGCAGGGTTGATCAGAAATAACTCTGCCTAGAAGTCCTTTTCAAAGGTGGCCCAATCTGCAAAGCTCCTAACACCTCTAGGGTGTCAGAACACCCATAGTGCATAGGTGGAGGCATGTTTAGTCTTTATATATGATAGTACCCAAGCTATCTTCAGCACATCAGAGTCAAAGGCATCTTTGCTGAGATGAATATAAGTGAGACAGGACTAAAGGAGACATTTCCTGCCAGAGCAATTGCCATCATATGTGTCTGGGAGCATGAAATGAGGGATCTATGCTTGGAGGTTTACTGGAGCTACAGGAGGGACTACTGGAGTAGCTGGGGGTGGTTCTGCCACCAGGAGTGGTGTAGAAGTAGGGGACAGGTGCTCTAGTAGTGCCTGAAGGGATTGGAAAATGAGATTGGTGGTTTGGTAGAGGGTGGAGAGTTCAGTCATGTGATGGGTGAGGAAAGATTTGGTCAGCTGCACCTAGCTCTCTAAGTGTAGCAAGCAAGTCCAGGCCTCATCCTGAGGGGCTTGGGCCTCCAGGGGAGAGTCTGGGTTGGCAAGCTGAGATATAGAATTCTGTAGGTGCTTAAACCTGGTGAAGAAGCAACAGATAGGAGGCTCAGAGATTCCTTGCAGGCTATGAGGGGCTTCCAAACCAGGATTAGGAGACCTGTTCTGCTGTAAGAGCAACCTCTGGGAGTGGCAGCCAAGTCATGCAGCTAATAGAGAGGAATCCAAAGTATATTAGAAAAGGTAACCAACAATACAAATAGTAACTAATCACCTAGTAAAGGGAATCAGAAGAGAACAAGTATAAGGATCCCCCCTGCTCAGTGCAGTGCATCAGCAGGCAGCAGAGGCATGAGAACAACTGTACAGATGACCAAAGCTAACCCTAATGTTAGGAAGGTGCTTGACAAGAAAGTATGGCAAGTTCTGGGGGTTTCTAGAAAAGGAGAATGACTCCCAAAGATCTCTGGAAATCTGGAGAACATCCCAGAGGTGTCAAATGAGCCTTGAGGGAGAGGAGTGAGTCAAGGAGAGTTGGCATAGGTCAGGTGCAAAGGTTGGAAATGGAAGGCCCTTGACAGGGGCTAGTAACAGCTTAATAGTATTGAAAACTGGGTGCAGCTGGTATGGACTTAGAGGAAGCCTCAGCCAATAGGCTACTAGCCCTACCTGTCTTTGCACCTTGAATGGCTCCAGATGGTTATGGGACAGCTTCTATAATGGTCATGTTGTCTTTATGTCTGAGCTGTCCAGTTAAACACAATTTCCAGGCTTGGATATGGGGACTGGTGTCTGTTGTTGATTGTAGTACTGTGTCATATCCTCCTTTGCCTTTGCTAAAGCTGCCTTTGTCTCCTTCTATGCTCTCTTCATCCTATCTACAAACTCATTCACAAAGTTGTTCTCAAAGGGTTGTGTTTGGGGCTTGAAACCTATATATGGGTGTTGCCCAGTGTAGGAAGAAGGGAGTTATCTATGTGGAAGAGTGAACATAATTGTTGCACTGGAATTCAGCATCAGGCAGGAGCTTGTCCCAGTTATCCTGCCTCTTATTACAGAGCAGCTGCAAGTACTGTTCCAGTTCTTGGTTCCACACTCAGTCTGTCTATCTGACTGAGGATGATAGGCTGTGGTTGTGTAAAGCTTCATCCTTAGCAAACAGTACAGCTCACAGGTAAACTCTGCTACAAACTGAGAGCCTTAATCTAGGACATACCCATCAGAGAGACCATGGAGCTTCCAGACATTCTTCTGATACAGACTGGCAGCCCCCAAGGCTAAGCAAATGGTACAAGTAGAGATGAAATGAGCTCACTTCCCATAAAGATCTGCCACCATCATAATGGCATCATATCCACAAGCATCTGGAAGTATGATAATGAAGTCCACTGAAGTGATGCTCCAGCAGCCAGCAGAAGCTGGAAGAGGGTGGAGTTGGCCCATGAGTGCCTGATGACCAGGTTTAGTGCAAAGGCAGAGGTCACCAGTGCTAGTGTAAGTGCTAATGTATCTAGACATCTGAGGCAACCAATAATTCTGAGACACCAGTTCTAATGTTTTCCACCTGCCTGGATGATCTGCCACCTGAGAATTGTAATGCTGCTCCACAATATGCCATCAGAGTTCAGGGATGTTAGGCACATAAATATGCTCCCAGAAGGTCAGCAGCTTATCTTAGAAACAGCATATACTGATTTGACTCCACCAGCATGTTGGGCCTAAAGGATATGTGCTGCCAATGCTACAGCATCCTCCTGGGCACCCTCATAATTCTCTCATTGAATGTCCTTGAGGATGTTTGCCTCATCCCCTTGGACCACAATCCTTTTCAAAGCACAAATGGCAAAGAGCTCAGGCTTTAGAAGCACAATGTTGTCATTATTATCTGCTCTCATGCCATGATTTGCTTTTCTGGACAGTGCATCCCATTTACCCATGCTTTGTCCAAGCTTGTGATGCAGTGAGAAGTCAAAGTTAGCCAGATACAAGAACCATTGAGCTTGGCACTGATTGAGTTTCTTTGTTAAAAGAAAGTACTCAGGGTTCTTATGATCTGTCCAGACTTCAAACTTATGCTGGGCACCCTCCAGAAAATGTCACCATTCCTCAAAAGATCAAACAATGGCAAGCATCTCCTTGTCATGGATCTCATAGTTCTATTCTACTGCAATGAGACTCTTTGAGTAAAAGGCTATAAGATGCCATTTACCATCCTCTTTTAACTGTTGAAACAGGATGGCTCCAATGGCAAAGTCTGAGCTATCAGCTTCAATATGGAAGGGAGAGTCATCATCTGGGAACAGGAGGACTAGTTTAGAGGTAACAGCTTGCTTAAGAGGATCAAAAGCAGCTTGCTGCAACAATTCCCATTCCCATGCTACATCCTTACTGGTGAGGTTAAAAAAGGGTGGAGCATGGTGAGAGAAGTTCTGAATAAACCTCTGGTAGAAGTTAACAAAGCCCAGAAATGCCTGGACTTCTTTCTTGTTCTTTGGCTCTGGCCATTCTGCTACACCTGCCACTTTAACTGGGTCCATCTCTGCCATAC
>JAGGAV010008353.1:0-10269 GCA_017657295.1 Termitomyces sp. DKA64 | reverse complement strand
GCTTCCCCATGCTCTGGCCTGGCTTGTGGTGCAGTGAGAAGTCAAAGTTGGCTAGGTAGAGGGACCACTGGGCCTGTCAGCAATTGAGCTTCTTGGCTGTCTGGAATTACTCAAGGTTGGCTGTCTGGAATTACTCAAGGTTGGCTGTCTGGAATTACTCAAGGTTCTTGTGATCCATCTATACCTTGAACTTATGCCATGTGCCCTCCAGAAAATGCTGCCACTCCTCAAAGGACCAGATGATGGCCAGCATCTTCTTGTCATGGATTTCATAGTTGCACTCAACTGCATTCAGACTCTTGGAGTAGAAGGCCACTGGATGCCACTTTCCATCCTCCTGGAATTGTTGTGACAGAACAGCTCTAGTGGCAAAGTTGGAGCTGTTGCCTTCCACCTGGAAGGGGGAGTCATTGTCCAGAAAAAGGAGGATGGGTCCAGAGGTCATGGCATGCTTGAGGTTGTTGAAAGCCATCTGCTCTGGGGGGCCCCAACTCCAGGCAGCATCCTTTGCAGCAAGGTTGAACAGTGGCCAAGCATAATGGGAGAAATCCTGAATGAACCTCCAGTAGAAGTTAGTGAAACCTGAAAAGGCCTGCACTTCCTTCTTGTCCTTGGGCTCCAGCCACTCTGCAACACCTGCCACCTTCACTGGGTCCATCTCCATAGCTCCATGCAAGATGATCAACCTGAGGTACTCAATCCAGGTTTGCTCAAACTCACACTTCTCCAGCTTGAGATAGAGTTGGTGAAGATGGAGATGTTCCAAGATAATGCACATGACCCAGCAGTGCTCCTCCAGCATTTTAGTGTAAATAAGGATGTTGTCAAGGTAAACACATACTATGCCTTCAGCAATCAGGTCCTGGAAGATGTTGTTCATTATTGTCTGGAAGGTGGCATGGCTGTTGGTGAGTCTGAAGAACATGATGAGAGGTTCGAATAATCCCCAGTTAGTCTGGAAGGCAGCCTTCCACTCATCTCTCTCCTGGATCTGTACATTGTTGTAGCTCCACCAGACATCCAGTTTGGTGAAGTACTGTGCACCCTGGAGATTGTTGATGAGCTTGAAGATGAGGGGGAGGGGGTGACAGTTCTTCACTGTCATGGTGTTAAGCATCTGGTAGTCCTGGACCAGTCAGAGGAAGCCATCCTTCTTCTTGATGAAGACTGGGGAAGCCATCAGGGATTTGGAGGGGCAGATGCAACTGGAGTCCAGGTTCTCCTGTAGGAAGTCATCAAGTTCATCTTGCTCCCTTGGCACCAGTGGGTAGACCTTGCAGCTTGTAGGCTTGGAGTCTGGCATTAATTCAATGGCATAGTCCCACTGCTTGCACTCTGGGAGTGAGTCAAAAGAGGCCTTGAAGAACATGTCCTTGAATGCATGGAGATATGGAGATACAATGTCCCAGAGCTCCTGGGGCATGAAGATTGCTGCAAATGCCTGAGTCAGCCATTGAGAGGTGGTCTAACTGGCCCAGATCTCCATGATAGAGGATAGGGGGCATAGGGTAGTGGTATATATCTGGTCTCCAATCTCCACTGCTTTGTCTGGGGACTCCAGGTCATGCAAGGTGCAGAACTCTGATGGCAAGTCCTCTTCTAGGACCCCATCACCACTCCAGTTGTCCTCATTGAGGATATGCCAAGGATGGGAGGTCCAGAAGATCTAGATCCACAAAGGGAAGGTGGCCTACATGGCAAGCCCAAATGGCCATGCACTCTCAAACTTCAGCCTGGCACTGTTCCCTGACCTCAGTGGCACAGGTGGCACACCTCCAGGGACATTGGCTCATGGTCACCTCACCCCAGGCCCAGTCTACTTTGGGGTTGTGCTCCTGAAGCCAGGTGAACCCAAGGATCATGTCCTGCTTACCTAGGCTGATGATGGCAAAAACAGCCTGCTTTGTGTGGTTCTAGTAGTGGAGGATGAGGTTGACCACAGAGTTGATGGCCCTAGCCTTGTTGGGCATTCCATTGATATTGAACACTGGAATAGGCTGGGACAGTGGCTGTGCCATCAGGCAGTGGTGCTTGACAAACTCTGAGTTCAGGAACAACCCCATGGTGCCACTATCCAAGAGGGCAGTGACTCCATGGGCCTGCTGGGTGTCCATAGTCTCAATTTCCATATCAAGGCACAGAGAATTTTCTGAGGAGTTTGCAGCTACCACATACTGCTGGGGCAATCAGCATTCCCATGCAGGGCAGCCTGGACAAGGTCTGCCTGGCATTAGTGGGCCTGGCTTGGAGTCTGGAGTTGGTGTTTGTATGTTTGGAGAGGAGTACTGAGGTTCTGTTGTCTTAGGGTCATTGATATCAATGAAAGCAATTTTATTTTCTATCAACAGACATGTGAACCAGTTAGTACTTGGTGATGGAGGTGTACATCTTATCTGCTGCTTGACTAAAAATCCTCCTCTGGACCTGGGAGGGGGGCACAAGCACCACTCTCCTCTGGAGTAAACTCTGGTGCCAGCTCATCCAGTGAAGGGTCCCCAACAGCATCCTTTGTGGCCAACAGCTGCAGGAGGAGCTCCTCCTGTTCTGCTGTGGAGAGATAACATACTTCAAGACCCAATGGGCAGTGCTGTGCAAAGTGTCTGGGTTTCTAGCATTTGTAGCACAGCAGTGGCATGGAGCAGTACTGTCAGGTGGCATCAATGTCCATGGGGATGCCCTGCAGGAGGGGTTGCAATGTGGGTAAACCCAATGGTGGGGGTCATGGAGTGGAGGTGGCTGGAGCACAAGGCAGGTACTGGGAGTGCAGGAGCAGGATACCAGAGTGGTGATGGGGGCAGGGCAGTGAGTTGGGTGCATGTGGCATAGTTCCTGTTGGATCTCTATGAGCTGCCACTGATCCTGAGCCACTTTATACCAGGAGGCAATCTGCTCATTGTCTGGGCAGCCCTCAGCAAGGTTGTCAATGCATTTCAGTAGCATGGGGTGCAAGCTATTCCAGAATGTGAGGCACAGTTGGAGGCCATCAGGGTAGACTGCTTGCTCAACTAGTGCCCAGAAGGAGTCAATATACTTATCCCATGTCCATTTCCCTTGTCCATACTGTTCCTGGTCATGTAGCTAAGGCAGCAGTTTTGGTGGGGTCAATTGGAAAGAACTCTGCCTGGAAGTCCTTTTCAAAGGCTGCCCAATCTGCAAAACTCCTGACACCTCTGGGGCATCAAAACACCTGTAGTGCATAGGTGGAGGCATGTCCTGTCTTTATGTATGACAAAACTCAGGCTATTCTCAGTGCATTGGAGTTGAAAACATCCCTACTGAGATGGATGTAGGTGAGGCAGGACTGGAGGAAACACTCTCCTCCAGAACAATTGCCATCATAATTGTCTGGGAGCATGGGATGGGGGATCCATGCTCAGGGAGCTACCAGAACTGCAAGGGAGGCTGCAGGAGCCACCAGGGGTGTTTACATGGCCAGGGGTGGCATGGAGGTAGGGGTCAGGTGCTCTAATAGTGCCTGGAGGGACTGGGAGATGAGTTTGGTGGTTTGGTGGAGGGTGGAGAGTTTAGTTGTGTGATGTGTGAGGGAAAATTTAGTCAATTGCACCTGGTTCTCTAGGTGTAGCAGGTGAGTCCAGGCCTCATCCTGAGGGTCCAGGGCCTCTCGAAGAGTATCTGGATTGGCACACTGAGACATAGAATTCTGTGGGTCTTTAAGCCTGGTGGGGAAGTGACAGATAGGGGCTCAGGAATTCCATGCAGGCTATGAGGAGCTTCCAGACCAGGATCCTTAGACTTGTTCTGCTGTAAGGGTGACCTCTGGGAGCAACAGCTAAGTCATGCAGCTAGCAGAGGGGAATCTGAAGTATATTAGAATTGTAATTGATGATACAAATGGTAAACTAATCACCTAGCAGAGGGGAATCCAAAGAGAACAAGTTTAAGGATCCCTGCTGCTTGGTGTAGTGCATAAGCAGGTTGGAGGCATGGGAATGACTGTGTAGGTGACCAGAGTTAGCCAAAGTGTGCAATGAGGGATCATGGAGAGTTCCAGGAGTCTCCAGAGATCTCCAGGGACCAGTAGAGCACCCCAGAGCCATCAAACAAGCCTTGGGGAAGCAGAACTGAGTGAGGAGAGTTGGATAGGGGCAGAGGTCAAAAAAGGTAGTCCCCTGACAGAGTGGGTGTTTGTATGTCTGGAGGGGAAGACTGAGGTTCTTTTGTCTTGGAGTTGTCAATATTGAGAAAGGCAATTTCATTTTCTACTGACAGATATGCAAACCTGTTAGTACCTGGCAACAGAGGCATACATCTCATCCATTGCTCAACTAAAAATCCTCCTCCAGGTCCAGGAGGGGGGTGCAAGTGCCACTCTCCTCCAGGGTCAACTCCAGTGCTGGCTTGTCTAATGAGGGATCTCTGGCAGCATCCTTCATGGCCAACAGTTGCAGGAGGATTCTCCTGCTCAGCCATGGAGAGATAACATACCTCGAGACCCAACAGGCAGTGTCACTCAAAGTGCCCCAGTTTTTTACATCTCCAGCATAGTAGCAGTGTGGAGTGGTGCTGTCAGGCACCATCAACATCCATGGGGATGCCTGGTGGCAAGGGCTGCAGTGTGGGGGTGGCCAGAGCTGGTGTGGGTGCCAGGAGTACAGAAGCAGGGTACTGGAGAGTGGCAGCATGAGTGGGGTGGTCAGTTGGGTGCATGTGGAATAGCTTCCATCAAATCTCCATGAGCTGCCACTGATCCTAGGCCACCTTGTACCAGGAGGCAATCTGCTTGTCATCTAGATTGCCCTTGATGAGGTTGTCAATGTATTTGCTTGACTAATGTCCAGAAGGAATTGATATACTTGTCCAGTATCCATTTCCCTTGCTCATACTGCTAATAGAACAAGTCTAAGAATCCCCACTGCTCGGTGTGGTGCATCAGCAGGTGGCAGAGGCATGGGAACAACTGTATAGGCATCCAGGGTTGACTGAAGGTGCTCAATAAGGGATTATGGTAAGTTCCAGGAGTTTTCTGAAAGGGAGAACAACCTCTGGAGATCTCCAGGCATCTGGAGAACACCCCAGAGCCATTGAATGAGCCCCAGAGAGTGGGAATGAGTTAAGGAGAGTTGGCTTGGGTTAGGCATGAAGGTCTGAAATAGAAGTCCCCTGACATCACCCCTCCTCTAGCATGTGGCATCTCAATGTGTGGGATAGAAGAAGTTCTGGATCACCTGGTCTGCTGGTGAAATGGGATAGATCCCTCAGATGGCTTGAGGTGCATCTGGATGCATCCAATGAAACTCCCTGACAAGTTCAGGTGCATTCACATTCTCCTGGGGTTCCCAGGAGATGTCCTCAATTCCATAGCCCTTCCACTTCACCTTATACTGTAGCTGCCACCAGAGTAGGCAACTATCCAAGATCTCCTCCACCTTGTACTCCTCATTGTTGTTGACCACCACTGGGGGTGGTAGGGGTGCTGGGCATCACCCTAGGATAGGGTCTGCTGAGGCTTACCAGACGAAACTGGCACATCCTGGTGGGGAGCCAGAGTCAATAAGCTAGGAGTCCTACCTGTCATTCCACCATGAAGGGCCCCAGTAGTCAGTGTGAGAGCTTTTTTGATGGTCAGGTGGTCATGATATCAGAGGTGTCCAAGTAAACTTGATCTTTGGGCTGGTATTTGGATGCCAGAGTCCTTTCACAGTCATAGTATTGTGACATGTCATCCTTTGATTTTGCCAGAGCTGCTTGGGCTTCCTCCTGTGTGATCTTCATCTGATCCACAAACTTGTTCACAGCTTCATTCTCTGAAGGTTGGGCCTGGGGTTCAAAGCCTATGTGTGGATGACATCTGGTGTCCAGGAAGAAGGGTGAAACTTGAGTGGCTGTGTGGACATGATTGTTGTACTGGAACTCAGGGTTGGGAAGGAGTTTGTCCCAGTCATCCTGGTGCTTATTGCAGAAGAGTTGGAGGTATTGCTTGAGTTCCTGGTTCATGCATTTGGCCTGGCTGTTGGACTGCAGGTGGTAGGCAATGGAGGTGTGAAGCTTCACATTAAGTAGTTGGTAGAGCTCTCAGGTGAAGTCTGCCACAAACTGTGGACCCCAGTCAGACATGTAGGCATCAGAGAGGCCATGGAGCTTCCAGACACTCTTCTGGTACAGGTTCATAGCCCCCATGATAGAGCAAGTGGTGTGAGTAGGAACAAAGTGTGCCTGCTTGTTACAGAGGTCCACTACTACCATGATGGCATCATAACCAAGGACATTGGGGAGCTCTATGATAAAATCCACTAAGGCAACACTCCATTGCTTCATGAGGATGGGTAGGGGGTGGAGCTGTCCAGAGGGGAGGCAACACTGAGGCTTGGTCCAGAGGCAGAGATTGCATGTACTAGTATAGGACCCAATATACCAGGACATCTGGGGCCACCAATAGTTCTGGGACACCAGCTCCAATGTTTTCCAGCAGCTGCAGTGTCCCACAATTGAGAGTCATGGTGCTGCTCTACAATCCTCCAGCATAGCTCTGGGTCAATTGGGCATGTAGATGTGGTCCCAGAAGGTTAGGAGTCCATTGCAAAGGGCCCACTCATCTGCATGGATGGATTTGGTGCCAGTGGTATGTCCAGACTTGAGTGCCCAGACTGCCTGAGCAATGAGTTCCTCCTGCAGACCCTCCTGATTTCCATGCTGGATGTTCTGGAGGATCTCCACCTCCACTCCCTTGATGGCTAGACCTTCCATGGCTCAGATGGTGAATAACTCAGGTTGGAGGAGCACAATGTTACTGATGTCATCTCCCCCAGTGCCATGGTCTGCCCTCCAGTACAGGGCATCTGGCTTTCCCATACTCCAGCCTGGCTTGTGATGCAGCAAGAAGTCAAAGTTGGTGAGGTAGAGAGACCACCAGGCCTGCCAACAATTGAGCTTCTTGGCCATCCAGAAGTACTCAAGGTTCTTGTGGTCTGTCCACACTTTGAACTTGTGCTGTCCACCCTCCAGGAAATGTGGCCACTCCTCAAAGGACCAGATGATGGCCAACATCTCCTTGTCATGGATTTCATAGTTGTGCTCCACCACATTCAGGCACTTGGAGTAGAAGGCCACCAAGTGCCATTTCCCATCCCCCTGGAATTGTTGTGACAGAACAGCTCCAGTGGCAAAGTCAGAGCTGTTGGCTTCCACCTGGAAGGGAGAGTTGTTGTATGGGAAAAGGAGGATGGGTCTGGAGGTGACAGCATGCTTGAGATTGTCAAAAGCTGTCTGCTCTAGGGGTTCCCAGCTCCAGGCAGCATCCTTCACAGTGAGGTCAAACAGCAGTTGGGCATGGTGGGAGAAATCCTAGATGAACCTCCAGTAGAAGTTAGTGAAGCCTAGGAAGGCCTGCACTTCCTTCTTGTTCTTGGGCTCTAGCCACTCCACACTGGGTCCATCTCTGTGGCTCTGTGCAAGATAATCAACCTGAGATACTCAATTTGGATCTGCTTGAACTCATACTTCTCTGGTTTGAGATAGAGCTGGTGAAGGTGGAGACATTCCAAGATGATGCACATGATCCAGCAGTGCTCCTCCAGTGTTTTGGTGTAAATGAGGATGTTGTTGAGGTATATGCACACTACACCTTCAGCAATGAGGTCTCAGAAAATGTTGTTCATCATCATCTGGAAGGTGGTGGGCTGTTGGTGAGTCCAAAGAACATGATGAGGGGTTCAAACAATCCCCATTTGGTCCAGAAGGTGGCCTTCCACTTGTCTCCCTCCTGGATGCATACATTGTTGTAGCCCCATTGGATATCCAATTTAGTGAAGTACCATGCACCCTGGAGTTTATTGATGAGCTCATAGATGAGGGGGAGGGGGTAGTGGTTTTTCATGGTCATGGCATTAAGAGTCCAGTAGTCCTGGACCAGTTGGAGAGAGCTGTTCTTCTTTTTGATGAAGAAGACTGGAGAAGCCATCAAGGATTTGGAGGGGCAGATACAACCAGAGGCCAGGTTCTCCTACAGGAAGATGTCAAGTTTGTCCTGCTCCCTTTGCACTAGCAGATAGACCTTACAGCTGGCCAGCTTGGAGTCTGGCATTAGTTCAATGGCATGGTCCCACTGCTTATGCTCCAAGAGTAAGTCAAAAGAGGCCTTGGAGAACATATCCTCAAACATGTGGAGACATGGAGGCATGATGTCCTGGAATTCCTGGGGCATGGAGGTTGCAGCAAAGGCCTAGGCCAGTCACTGAGAGGTGGTCTGGCTGGCCCAGATCTCTGCAATAGAGGGTGGGGAGCATAGGGCAGTGGCATATATCTAGTCACCAACTTCCACTGCCTCATCCTGGAACTCTGGGTCATGCAAGCTATGGAACTCCACTCCTAGATCCTCTTCTGGGGTCTCTCCACTACTCTGGCTGTCCTTGTAGAAGGCCTCCCTATAGGGGAATGCCAGGGGCAGGGGATCCAGAAGGTCTAGATCTGTGAAGGGGAGATGACTGGCATGGCAAGCTCAAATGGCCACATGCTCTTGAACCTCAGCCTGGTGCTGTTCCTTGACCTTGATGGTGCAGGTGGTGCACCTTCAGGGGCATCAGCTCATGGTTACCTTGCTCCAGGCCCAATCTACTTCAGGATTGTGCTCCCAGAGCCAGGTGAACCCAAGGATTATATTCTGCTTGCCTAGGCTGGTGATGGTGAAGACTGCACACTCAGCATGGTTCCAATAGCAGAAGATGAGATCTATCATGGAGTTGATGGCATCTGCTTTATAGGGCATTCTGTCAACATTGAACACTGAAATGGGCTTGGAAAGTGGCTGCATAGTCAGGTGGTGGCATTTCATAAACTCCAAATCCAGGAACAGCCCTGTTGCTCCAATATCCAGGAAGGCAGTGATTCTGCAGTTTTGCTGAGAGTCTGTGGTCTCAATCTCCATTGTCAAGGTGCAAGGAGTTTGCAGAGGGGTTCACAGCTACTATGTACTGCCAGGGCAGTTGGCATTCCCAGGTGGGGCAGCATGGATGGGGCCTGACCAGCATCAGTGTAAGGGCAACCTCTGGAGGCTGTGGCTAAGTCACACAACTGGCAGAGGGAGATTCAAAGTCTATTCAGTACTATACAAAGGTTTATGGACATTAATACTCACCTGGAAAAGGGAGATCCAAAGAGAACAAGTCTAAGAAGCTCCCTGGCCAGGTGTGATGCTTCAGGAAAACTTCTAACCCTAACCCAAAGGTGCAAACTCCGGAAATTGCCATAACTCTGGAGATTGTACTGAAAATGGAAATCCATTGTAAATAGCCTCAGGTCCAGTATGAACAGTCCCCTGACATCACTCCCCCTCTGGCATGTGGCATCTTGATGTACTGGGTAGAAAAAGTTGTGGACTGCCTGATCAATTGCTGAGATAGGGTAGATGCCTTGAATTGCCTTTAGTGCATTGGGGTGCCTGCAGTAAAAGTCCCAAATCAATGCTGGTGCATGTACACTGGCCTGTAGTTCCCAAGAGATGTCCTTGATGTCATATTCCTTCCACTTCACCTCAAACTGTAGCTTCCCCCAGAACATTCTGCTATCCAGAACTTCCTCCACCTCATACTCCTCCTCATCATTCACTAGGATTGGTGGTGGTGCCTTAGGACAACAGCCAGGGATAGGGTCATCTGGAGCTGAGAACAACTTGACTACATCAAAGACTGGATGCACTTGATGCAGGCCTGCAGGGAGCTTGAGCCAGTATGCCAATGGCCCCACCTTCTTCACCACAAAGGGTCCAAGATGGTGATGTGACAGCTTCTGTGGATGATCTTGTTGTCTTTATGTTAGAGCTGTCCAGGTACATATGGTCTCCAGGCTTGTATATAGGAGCTGGTGTCCACTGCTGGTCATAGTACTGTGCCATGTCCTCCTTTGCTTTCACCAATGCTGCCTTTGCTTCCTCCTGTGCCTTCTTCATCCTGTCCACAAATTTGTTCACTGAGTCATTCTCTGAGGGCTGTGCTTGAGGTTCAAATCCTATGTGAGGATGTCAACCAGTGTCCAGGAAGAATGGAGTCATCTGAGTGGAAGAGTGAACATGATTGTTGTACTAAAACTCTGCATCTGAGAGGAGCTCATCCCAGTCATCTTGCCTCTCATTGCAAAACAGGCAAAGATACTGCTCCAGTTCCTGATTAACACATTCTGTCCATCCATCCAACTGAGGGTGATAGGCAGTGGTGGTGTGGAGCTCCACTCCAAGCAAACAGTACAGCTCCTGAGTGAATTCTGCCACAAACTGAGAGCCTCAATCAGAGACATACCCATCAGACAGACCATGGAGTT
>JAGGAV010008352.1:0-10276 GCA_017657295.1 Termitomyces sp. DKA64 | reverse complement strand
GCAGATGGTGTGGGACTTAGTTGTGGAGTAATTACCACCCCCATTATGTACTGCAGGACCTAGCACACAATGTTCACATGAAAATAGGTCTTGAATGAAATAAAACGACAATTCATTCATTCATTCCCTCAACCCCACCAGAGAGTTATTTGACCAGCCTGCTGCTCACACTCAGGCCCTCTCCACTTGCCCCCAGGCCAACTCCATCCCCAGCACCTTCTGCATCTGGGACCAGCTCACTAAGCCTGAGCACTCTGCCCAGAAACCTCCTCACCCCCTTCCCTCCAACAACAACCTTGCTTCCACCCACACCCTCTCTTACATCAACAAGCCAGAGAACCCTGGCAGGGAATCTGCCCCTTGAGAAGGAGCTCCCAAGCTCCCCAAGGATCAACCCCCCCATATTGACCTTTGCCCCTCCTGGAAATATGCCCCACTGCCTCTCCAACAGCCTCTTGGCCCTGAAACCCCCAGAGCAGCTCCTCCCCCTGCACCACCCCAACCCCCACCCATTTCCTTGCCTAACCACCTTGCTGATGCCAACAATTTGGGGCCACTGACCTCCAGAGAACCCCCTCCTCCTTGCTGGGCCCTGGGACCTCCCCCAAGCAATATGGGCTCAAACCCTGGCACCAGGCCTCCCAATGGCAGGCCTCCTGGTGGATGGGGCCCAGCTATGAACAACTTCCCCCCTCAATGCAGAGATGGGAACAACAACAACAACTACTACTACTACTACTACTACAATGACAGACCCCTGCCCTGAATCCAAAACACCTAGGATGACACATGCAATGCACTAGCCCAGGAAGGGAAGCTTGACATTCAGAAACTAGAACTCTTCAATGGCTGAGACCCCCAGAAATGGCAGACATTCTTAACACAGTGTCTTACAATAATACAAGCTAAGCCCATCACTTTCCAGCTTGAGAGCTCATGAGTGGCCTTTGCCACCTTCTACCTACAGGACATTGCCTTTGACCACTACATAGCACTGCTCCAGTTCAACCCCAACAACCCAGTACTCTCCAATTGGCCTGCCTTCACACAGGAGTTCTCCAGTTAATTTGGAGTATTTGACACTGTAGCAGAGGCAGAAAAAAACCTCTACAACCTCCAGATGCATGATAACAAATGCTTCATGACCTTCATCATCTGATTCAGATGGGAGGCTTACAAAACTGGTTGGAACTACAATGCACTCTGATTTGCCCTTTGCCACACTCTTCTGCAACAGATTAAGGACATCCTCTGCCTCACACCCAAGCAGCCCATGTACAATGGGTACAAGGCACTCATCACCCAGATTGACCAGTGCTATTGGGAAGACTGGAGTAAAAACCAAGGCCTGTGGAACAACTGGAACCCCTCTAGCAACCCTGGCTGACAGCTTGGAGTGACCAACAACTCCTGGACCATCACCCCCATGACACCCACTAGCCCTGTACCCCAGTTCTTCCCCAGATGAGGCCTGGCTAACACCACTCAACTCCCCAGACCTTGACCCCCCACCCAGCTTAACACCACCAATCTTTGCAACACCCTGGACCCTCTGGACCCCAGACCTGACAATTCCCTGGACCTGGACAATCCCCTGGACTCCATAGACAATCAGGAGGCCCTGTGCACCAATTGGATCAAGGACTGGCCCTGGATCAACATCCCAGCAGAGATCCAGGCATGTCAATGGAAGGAAGGGGCATGTATTCTGTGTGGTGAGCAGGGTCATTTCATCAACAATTGCCCTAAACACCAAGTGATGGGATGTGCCATCTAGGCCATTGATGGGGAAGACTGCAACTATCAGTTTATGGAAAATGACCTGGCAGTTTAGGTTCCAAAGACACACTAAATTGCAGATCAGACTTCAACATCTTCTCCACCCTGGCTACTTTCCTCCATGCAACAGTAATCACTCTAGACACTCCTGGCACACCTCCCCTCACTCTGCCCACAACCTCCTCCTCCACACCACCCTCCCCTTCTCCTCCAACTCTGTACCCACCCTGATTGACAGCAGTGCAACAAACAACTTCATTGACAAATCCCTAGCAGCACTTGCTCCACAACCTCCCCAGTGACCTCCCCTTCTGATCCCCCTAAAACTCTTCAATGGCAATCCAACCTCCACCAGTGACATCACTCACTGTGTAGAGATGAGGATCACTTTTGCCAACAGGCAACAGCAAGACCTCCAGCTATTAGTCATGAAGTTGCATGCCTCTGCCCCCCTTATCCTTGGGTTTTCCTGGCTCTAAGCAACCAACCCTTGTATTGACTGGCCAAGTCTCACTCTCCACCTCAATCAGGACAATGCCTGACCTGGAGCCCATCCCCTTCAACATTCCTCCCACTCACAATGTCTCAGAAGTCACCCCCAACATTCCCTGAACCCCTCTGCAGCTCTGCTTACAATCTGCATAATCATTCATCATTAATGCCTGCCTCAGCAACTCCCCCACCATCCTCCCCACCCTCATTGACAGTGGAGCCTCTGGAACCTTTGTCAGCAATCAGCTCAACCTCCCCCACAAACCCCTTGACATGCCTTTGGAGCTACAGCTGTTTGACAGAGATCCACCACCTCTAGGATCACCAAATTCCACCCTGGCTCCCTCATCCTCACCAATGAACTGCAATTCCCAACTCACCTCCTTGTTACCCAACTTTTGGGGGTGACCCTGATTGTGCTCAGACTCCCCTGGCTGCATGATGTCAGCCCTGACATCAACTGGAAGGACCTCACCATGCAGTTCCTCAGCCCTAAAGCCTGCCTGGCAACTGCCATCACTCTCTGCCCTTACTCCTCCCATGACCCCAATGACTCTAATTTAGCCCCCAGCAGCACTGGAGCCACCAGAACCCCCACCCTGCCTAAGGATGACCACAGAGAGGAGGAAGAAGTGCCCCTGCCTCAAACTCCTGCAGGCACACTCTGATGGCTTCCCCCCAACATTCCTCACAACTGGTACAAGGGCCTGAACTACCCCACTTGACCCCCAGCAACTCCAGACACCACCACCACACCTCTGACATCTGACACCATCAATCCAGGAGCCCTCAACATCAAAATCATTGGTGCCATTCATTTTGCACAGATCTTACAGGACAGCACCCCCACCTACCAACTCCAGGTCACCCCAACACTCCTGGAAGAACATATCCATGTCAGCACCACCTTACCTGAGACTCTGAAGACAGAGGAACAAATATTATGTGAAGTAGTTCCTCCAGAGTACCATGAATTTGCTGATGTATTCTCTGAAGGAAGTGCAAAGGAACTTCTCCTGCACCAATCCTATGACCACATGATCAATCTCAAAGATGGCACTTCCCCACCTTTTGGCAAAATCTACAACATGTCAGAAATTAAACTCCAAGCTTTCAAAGACTACCTTGACAACATGCTTGGAAAGGGTTTCATCCAACCCTTAATCTCCACTGCTAGAGCCCCTGTCCTTTTCACCAAGAAGAAGGACAGCTCCTTCCATCTTTGTGTGGATTACCAGAGACTTAACAAAGTCATCAAAAAGAACTGGTATCCCCTTCTCCTAATTGGTGACCTTGTTGACCACCTCCACAGTGCCAAGGTCTACATCAAGATAGACCTCCAGTCTGGCTACAACAATGTCTGGATTGCCCCAGGACATGAATTGGAGACCACCTTCTACATCTGCTATGGCCTCTTCAAGTATCTTATGATGCCCTTTGGTATGACAAACTCCCCCACTACCTTCCAGTACTTCATAAACAATATCTTCCACAACATGAACAACGTCTTTATTATCATGTATTTGGATGACATTCTCAATTACTTGAACTCCCTGGAAGAATACCAGGGTCATGTCCAACACATCCTAGAATGACTCTAGGAATACCACCTCCATGCCAAACCCAAGAAGTGCTCCTTTCACACCACCAAAGTTGAGTATCTAGGAATTATCATTACTCCAGATGGCATACAAATGGACCTGGCAAAGGTCAAGGCCATCCTCAATTGGCCCCTGCCCTGGAACATAAAAGAGGTACAGTCCTTCCTGGATTTTGCTAATTTCTACTGCTGGTTCATCAATAACTACTCCAGCATTACAAAAACTCTCAACTGACTCATCTGGAAGGACATTCCCTAGGACTGGGACAGTAAGTGCCAGAGTGTGTTTGCTCTCCTGAAGAAGGCCTTCACCTCTGCCCCAATCCTCCATCACTTCAACCTTGCTCTCCCCATCATACTCAAATGTGATGCCTCTGATTATGCCATTGCTGGGATACTCTCACAAATGGGCTCCAATAGAAAGGACTTCTGCCCCATCACCTTCTACACCTGCTCAATGATCTCTATGGGGCTCAATTACAACATATATGACAAGGAGCTCCTCATGATCATCAAAGCCTTCCAGTAGTGGAGGGCCTACCTCAAGAAAACCCCACACTGTATACAAGTCTACTCAGACCACAACAACCTACAGTACTTCACCACCACCAAGCAAATCAGTTGATGACAAGCCTGCTGGTCAGAAACACTGTCCAAGTATGACTTCACCATCCACTATTGCCTGGGGTAACTCAGAGCAAAGCCTGATGCCCTCACCCAAAGGCCAGATGTCTATCTGAAGAAGTCATTCAAGGCCAAACAGAACACTTTCAACCACCATGTGGTAATCTCCCCTGAACATCTTCATGCCATACTAATTATGAATGAAGAAGGGATTCTCTATCAAATCCAAAATGCCCCTCTGGATGCCTACTTCACCCAACATGACTCCTGGAATAGCTCTGCCAATGCTCCACATTCCAACCCCACCTTTACACTGTCTCCAGACCACCAACTTCTGCTCTGGGACAGCTGAATATATGCTCCAGACCACAAGTCCATCTGCCTTGACATTCTCCAGCAGCACCATGACCACAAGCTCTGGAGACATCCAGGAATATATAAAACTCTCCAACTGATTTTCCAGACTTACTTTTGGCCAGGAATGAAGAAAGACATCACCCAGTATGTGCAAGCCTGCAAACCATGTCTTCAAGCCAAGGTTCCCTGACATTGCCCATATGGTCTGCTGAAGCCCCTCCTCATTGGCCACTGCCCATAGTCCTTGATCTCAATGGACCACATTGTTGAACTCCCCAAATCTGAGGGCTTCAATGCTATCCTCATCACAGTTTGCTGACTCACCAAGCAAGCCTTGTTCATCCCCTGCCACACCACCAATAATGCCCCAAAGTTCACCAAACTATTTCTTAAACATGTCTTTTCCAAGCATGGACTCCCAGACAACATCATCTCTGACCATGGCCCCTTGTTCATCTCCAGGTTCTGGCAATCTCTATGCAAAGTGCTCAAAATCAAGACCAACTTATCAACTGCCTATCACCTGGAGACCAATGGACAAATGGAACAAGTAAACCAGACCTTAGAGCAGTACCTCTGCCTCTACATTAATTATTTATAGAATGACTGGTGTGCAGAACTGCCCCTAGCTGAGTTTACCTACAACAATGCCCCCCACTCCACCACTGAAGTCTCTCTGTTTTACACCAACAAGGGTTACAACCCCCAGCTCACCCTGTCCCTCAAGGACATCCCCTTGCATGTCATCTATAAAGTCACTAAAGACCTCCAGTTCCTTCACTAGTTCCTCTGGGACAAGATTGACACTGCCAATCAAGCCTATTCCAAACATGCTGACACCCAACATGAGATGACCTCTGACTGAACCCCCAGCACCCTCATCTGGCTTGACTGGCATAACCTCAAGACCTGGAGATCCTCAGTGAAGCTCAACCATAAATGACTTGGCCCCTTCAAAATCCTCTGGAAGGTCTCAACCCATGCCTATAAGCTTGACCTATCCCCAGGGCTAAAAGGCCTCCACCCTGTCTGTCATGTCTGCCTCCTTGAGAAGCACAACCTGGACCCCTTCTCCAGCCAACACCTGAGCTGGCCCCCACCTGTCAAAGTCAAGGACAAATACCACTATGAGGTTAATGATATCCTTAACTCCCACCTTGTCCACAGTCAGCTCTGGTATCTGGTCCATTGGAAAGGCTATGGACCCAAGGATGACACCTGAGAACCTGTAAGGGCAATCTCTGGGAGTGGCAGCTAAGTCATATAGCTAGCAGAGGGGAATCCAAAGTGTATTAGAGATGTAATAGATAATACAAATAGTAGACTGATCACCTAGCAGAGGAGAATCCAAAGAGAACAAGTCTAAGGATCTCCTCTGCTCAGTGTGGCACATCAGGGGGCAGTGGAGGCATGGGAACAACTGGATAGGTGACCAGAGTTAGCCAAAGTATGCAATGATGGATCACAGAAAGTTCCAGGAGTCTCTGGAGATTTCCAGAGACCTTTAGAATGCTCCAAAGTCATCAAATGAGCCTTGGGGAAGCAGAAACAGGCCAGGAGAATTGGTGTCCAACAGGAATGGAGGTCAGAGAAGGGGTAGTCCCCTGACACCCCCCCTCTAGCATGCAGCATCTTGATATGCAGGATAGAAAAAAATTCTAGATTGCCTGGTCTGCCAGGGGGAGGGGATATATCCCTCTGACTACTCACAGCACATCCAGATGTTGTTGGTGGAACTCCCTGATCAGTCTGGATGCATGCACATTCTCCTGGAGTTTCCAGGAAATGTCCTCAATTCTGTAGCCCTTCCACTTCACCTTGTATTATAGTCCTTGCTAGAACAGATGGCTATCTAGGATCTCTTCCACCTCATACTCCTCACTGTTGGTGACCACCACCAGAGGGGGTGGAGACATCAGGCAACATTCTGGGATAGAGTCTGCTGGGGCCAGAGTCAGTTTGACCATGTTGAAGACTGGATGGAGCTGGCGCATTCCCATGAGGAGCTAGAGTTGATAAGCTAGGGGCTCTACCTGTCATTTCACCATGAAGGGTCCTAATTGCCAGTGCAAAAGCTTCTTCAATGGCCAGGTAGTCATGATGTCAGAGGCATCTAGGTAGACTCAATCCCTGGGCTTGTACCAGGGCACCAGAGTCCTTCTGCAGTTGTAGTACCATGCCATGTTGTCCTTTGCCTTTGCCAGTGCTGCTTGGGCCTCTTTCTGTGCAATCTTCATCCAGTCTATGAATTCATTTACTGCCTCATTCTCTGAAGGCTGGGCCTGGGGTTCAAAGCCCATGTACAGGTGATGTCTGGTGTCCAGGAAGAAGGGTGAATACTGGGTGGCCATGTGAACATGGTTGTTGTACTGGAACTTGGCATCAGGGAAGAGCTTGTTCCAGTTGTCCTGGTGCTCATTGCAGAAGAGGCAGAGATATTGTTTGAGCTCCTGGTTCATACATTCAGTCTGGCCATCAGACTGTGGGTGGTAGGCTGTGGAGGTGTGCATCTTCACATTGAGTCACTGGTATAGCTCTTGAGTGAAGTCTGCCACAAATTGTGGGCCCTAGTTAGATACATAAGCCTTAGAGAGGCTGTGCAGCTTCCAGATGTTCCTTCACTACAGATTGGCCATGCCCATAGTGGAGCAAGTGGTGTGAGTGGGAATGAAGTGTGCTCACTTGCCGTAGAGGTCCACCACTACCATGATGGCATTGTAACTGTGGGCATCAGGGAGTTCTACAATGAAGTCTACTGAGGCAATGCTCTACTGCTCCATGGGGATCAGGGGATGCAGCTGGCCAGAGGGAAGATGGCATTGGGGCTTGGTTCAGAGACATAGATCACATGTACTAGTGTAGGATACAATGTACCAGGACATTTGGAGCCACCAGTAGTTCCAGGACACCAGTTCTAGCATCTTCCACCAGCTGGGGGTGTCCTGCAATCCAGGAGTTGTGGTATTGCTCTACAATCCTCTGGCAGAGCTCCAGGTTGTTAGGCATGTAGATATGGTCTTGGAAGGTCAAGAGTCCATAGTGGAGAGCCCATTCATCTGCATGGACTGACTTGACACTGGCAGTGCACCCAGACTTGAGGGCCTGGGCTGCCCAAGCAACCAGATCTTCCTGCAGACCATCCTGATTGCCCCACCAGATGTTCCAGAGGATCTCCACCTCTGCTCCCTTGATGGCTAGGCCCTCCATGGCTTGGATCACAAACAACTTGAGCTGGAGGAGCATAATGTTGCTGTTGTTCTCCCCCCCAATACTGTAGTCTGCTATCTGGAACAAGGCATCTGGCTTCCCCATGCTCTGGCCTGGCTTGTGGTGCAGTGAGAAGTCAAAGTTGGCTAAGTAGGGGGACCACTGGGCCTGTCAGCAATTAAGCTTCTTAGCTGTCTAAAAGTACTCAAGGTTTTTGTGATCTGTCCAGACTTTGAACTTATGCCATGTGCCCTCCAGGAAATGCCACCACTCTTCAGAGGACCAGATAATGGCAAGCATCTCCTTGTCATGGATCTTGTAGTTGCATTTGACCACATTCAGACTCTTTGAGTAGAAAGCCACTGAATGCCATTTTCTGTCCTCCCAGGATTGTTGTGATAAAACAGCTCTGGTGGCAAAGTTGGAGCTGTTGGCTTCCACCCAGAAGGGGGAGTCATCATCTGGAAAGAGGAGGACAGGTCCAGAGGTGATGGTGCACTTGAGGTCATCAAAAGCCATCTGCTCTGGGGACTGCCATCTCCAGGTGGCATCTTTAGCAGTGAGGTCAAACAATGGTCAGGCATGGTGGGAGAAATCCTGAATGAACCTCCAGTAGAAGTTGGCAAACCCAAAGAAGGCCTGCACTTCCTTCTTGTTCTCGGGCTCCAGCCACTCCATCACACCTGCCACCTTCACTAGATCCATCTCTGCAGCTCTGTGCAAGATGATCAACCTGAGATACTCAATCCAGGTTTGTTTGAACTCACACTTCTCCAGTTTGAGATAGAGTTGGTGCAGGTGGAGACATTCTAAAACAATGTGCATGACCCAGCAGTGCTTCTCTAATGTTTCAGTGTAGATGAAGATGCCATCAAGGTATATGCACACTACACTTTCTGCTATCAGGTCTTGGAACATGTTGTTCATCATCATCTGGAAGGTGGTGGGGCTGTTGGTGAGTCTGAAGAACATAATGAGGGGTTCAAATAATCCTTGGTTGGTCTGGAAGGCAGCCTTCCACTCATCTCCCTCCTGGATCCATATGTTGTTGTAGCCCCACTGAACATCCAGCTTGGTGAAGTACTGTGCTCCTCAGAGACTGTTGATGAGCTCCAAGATGAGGGGGAGGGGGTAGCAGTTCTTCACTGTCATGGCATCGAGCACTCAGTAGTCCTGGACCAGTTGGAGGAAGCCATCTTTCTTCTTGATGAAAAAGACTGGAGAGGCCATTGGAGATTTAGATGGGCAGATGTGACCAGAGGCTATGTTCTCCTGTAGGAAGGCATTGAGTTCATCCTGCTCCTTCAGCACCAGTGAGTAGACCTTACAGCTAGCAGGCTTGGAGTCTGGTATTAATTTGATGGTGTGGTCCCACTCTTTGTGCTCTGGAAGTGAATCAAATGAGGCCTTGGAGAACATGTCCTCAAACATGTGGAGGTATGGAGGTATGATGTCCCAGAGCTCCCAGGGTGTGGAGTTGACTGCAAAGGCCTGGGCTAGTCACTGAGAGGTGGTCTGGCTGGCCTGGATCTCTGCTATAGGGGGCAGGGAGCATAGGGTGGTGGCATATATCCAGTCTCCAGTCTCCATGGCTTCATCTGGGAACTCTGGGTCATGTGAGCCACAAAACTCCTCTAACAGATCCTTTTCCAGGGTTCTGCCACCACTCTAGGCATCCCTGTAGAGGGCCTCTCTACAGGGGAATGCCAGGGGCAGGGGGTCCAAAAGATTCAGATCTGTGAAGGGGAGATGGCCTGTGTGGCAAGCTCAAATGGCTGTGCACTCTTGGACTGCAGCCCAGCACTATTCCCTGGCTTTGGTGGCACAGGTGGCACACCTTTGAAGACATCTGCTTATGATCACCTCACTCCAGGCCCAATCTACTTTAGGGTTATGCTCCCAAAGCCAGGTGAATCTGAGGATCATGTCCTGCTTACCTAGGCTGGTGATGGCAAACATGGCCCACTTGGCATGATTCCAGTAGCAGAGGACAAAGTTGACCACAGAGCTGATGGCCCCAGCCTTGTTGGGTGTTCTGTCAATTTTGAACACCAGAATGGGCTGAGACAGCAGCTGTGTAGTCAGGCAGTGGTGCTGGACAAACTCTGAGTCTAGGAACAACCCCATGGCACCACTATCTAAGAGGGCAGTGACTCTGCAGGCCTGTTGGGTGTCTGTGGTCTCAATTTCCATGTCAAGGTGCAGGGAGTTTGCTGA
>JAGGAV010008351.1:0-10286 GCA_017657295.1 Termitomyces sp. DKA64 | reverse complement strand
ATTCATGAGGGGGGTGTGTAATGGACCCCCCATTACAATTACTTTACTTATCAATGACTAGTATAGTAGAATATTCTTATGGTAGCATCACCTGATGCTACCTATAAATATCAATTATATACTTATGTAAGGCAGCACCTTACTTCATACTTTGTAGACAGACTATTCATTGGTTTTGTGTTACAGAGTGTGAACTGTAAGCTGTGCAACCCATAACAGAAACATTACAGCATGGTCCAGTAGTGGAGGATAAGATCTACTACAGAGCTGATGGCACTGGCTTTGTTGGGTGTCCTATTAATATCAAACACTAGAATGGGTTTATAGAGCAGCTATGCAGTCAGGCCATGGTGCTTTACAAAATCTGAGTCCAGGAACAGTCTGGGGGCTCTGCTATCCAGGAGGGTGGTGACTTGAGGAGTTTGCTGGGTGTCTGTGGTCTCTATTTCCACATCAAGGCACATAGAGTTTGCAGAGGGGTTTAAGACTACTACATACTGCTGGGGCAATTGATGTTTCCAGGCAGGGGAGTGATGTGGGCAGAACCCAACCAGCATTGGGGAGCCTGGCTCAGGGTCTGGAGTTGGGGTTTGTGCATCTTAAGGGGAAATCAGAGGTTTGTCTATCTTAGCATGATTGACATTGGGGAATTCAATTGCATTTTCTAATGACAGACATGTGAACCTATTAGTATCTGGTGACAGAGGCATACATCTCATTCATTGCTTGACTAAAAATCCTCCTTGAGGCCCAGGAGGGGGGCACATGCACCACTCTCCTCCAGGGTCAACTCCAGTGCTGGGTTATCTGGTGATGGAACTCTGGCAGTGTCTTTCATGGCCAGCAGTTGCAGGAGGAGCTCCTCTTGCTCAGTAGTTGAGAGGTTATACACCTTGAGGCCCAGTGGACAGTGTCATGCAAAGTGCCCCAGCTTTTTGCATCTCTGGCATAGCAGCAGCATAGAGTGATGCTGTCAGGTAGCATCTATGTCCATGAGAATGCCTAGCAGCAGGGGTTGCAGTGCAGGGATGGCCAGAGTGGGGGCTGGTGCTGGGAGCATAGGAGCAGAATGCCAGAGACTTGCCACTGGAGCATGGTGGTGAGTTGGGTGCATGCAGCATAGCTCCTATCAGATCTCCATGAGCTACCACTGTTCCTGGGCCACCTTGTACCAAGAGGTAATTTGCTTGTCATCCAGGTGGCCCTCAGCCAGGTTATCAATGCACTTTATCAATGCAGGGTGCAGGCTGTTCTGGAACATGAGGCATGATTGAAGGCCATCTGGGTATGCTGCCTGCTTGACTAATGCCTGGAAGGAATCAATGTTACTCATTGATGTGCTCCTATGCTGCCTGATCACATGTGATCAAATAGGATAGCTGGCAGTAGGAAGGTATGTGTGTGTGAGGACAAGTCAGTAAATATCCCAGAAAGCCAGAGCAATATATGGAATGGAAAGTGAAGTGTGGAGTGATCACTAGAGTATGCCAATAGTTACTAGCATGGAGTCACTAGAATGTGTAGAGGAGCAACCCAATAAACAAGAGGGAAGGTCACTATAAGTGGTCAGATAGGGAAGTTGACAAGGTGATGAGAAGAGTTGCTAAGAGGAATAGAGGAAGTTGCTAGGTTTTACTGGGGGGATTCAAACTAGTCACTAGCCATAGATGCTAACATCACTGAGGCAAAGAGACAAGGCTGACACCTGTGGATGGTGTATACTAATATCAAAAAGCTAGGTCATCAAGGCTTGTCACTAAGCCATTAATGATGACAAAGAAGAGGGATGAGGACAAAGTCTGAAGTCTGAGAGTTAAGGGACTTCAAAGCTGTACTGTGGGGAATACAAATTCTCTGTTTTGGCTAGATATGTACAAGGCATATTTATATAATTTAGAAGCATAGTAGTCAGTAATCAAAGTAGCCACCACCAGCAATGGCATCTGTCAATATGTGCATGCTAGGTGCCAATACAGTTTCTAAGAATATGTACACAATGTCAAAAATGCATAATATCTATCAAATATATAGGAAATCATACCACACATCAAAGTCTGAAGTGTAGGTGCTGTTCAGGTATGTTGGTTAAGTGAGACAAGAAAAATGAAAATGAAAGTCACATGTTTTTAAATGTCTAGTGTTAAAAAGGCAGAAAGTCCCTTTGTCACTATATGATGATGCTAGTGACCATCAGTAAGAAAGGCCTTGACTAGGTGGTTCTAGGTCTTGGGCCTAGGCTTTCATGTGATGAGGCTGTGTTGGAGTCAGGTGCTGCATCAGATAAGATAACCTGAGATGGTGGCAACAGTGTTCAGCAACAAGTGGGTCTTATCATTGTCCAATGTCCACCTTTCCTGTCCATACTGCTCTCTGTTGCACAGCACCAAAGCAGCAGATTTGGCAGGATCTCATAGGAAGAACTCTTCCCAGAAGTCCTTCTCAAAGGTGGCCCAGTCCACAAAGCTCTCAACACCTCCAGGGCATCAAAGCACCTGTAGTGCATAGGTGAAGGCCCATCCAATCTTCATATATGACAGTACCCAGGCTATCTTCAACACATCAGAATCAAAGGCATCCCTGCTGAGGTGAATGTAGGTGAGGCAGGACTGGAGGAAGTGCTCTCCACTGGAGTGGTCACCATTGTATGCATCTAGGAGTGTGGGGCATGGAATCCATGCCTAGAGGTTTACTGGAGCCACAGGAGTGTGGGGCATGGAATCCATGCCTAGAAGTTTACTGGAGCCACTGGGGGGACTACTGGGGCTGTTGGGAGTGGCACAGTGGTAGGGGGCAGGTGCTCTAACAGTGCCTTGGAGGGACTGGGAAATAGGATTGGTGGTTTGGCAAAAGGTGGAGAGTTTGGTTGTATGGTAAGTGAGGGAAGATTGAGTCATTGCACCTGGTTCTCTAAATGTAGCTGTCACAACCCATCCCTGGACCCCTGCCTCACCTCTGGACCTTCCTCAAGCAAGCCCAGCAAGCCCAGAACACATCCCCCTCCTCCCCCAACCTCTACAACACTCCCCTACTCCTAGTGCCCACTCTAGCAACCCCCAACACTTCTCCAGAAATTCCCAATGCTTCTCCAGCATTCTCTGTGATCTCCTCAGCCCTTCCCCAGGGTTCAGGTAACTCCAAAGTCCCTCCACCCTCCCCCAGCACACATCACAATTATGCATCAAGACACTACCAACACTCAGCTAGTCGGTCTTGGAATGCCCCAAAAAATTGTATCTGAGACCTGCCTGCATGGTCTGACCTCAGACCCATAGTCCTGGAGGAGTTTTCCCCACAGGTACTTAAGTCATAGAGTAGTAATAGCTAAGGTAGTCTTGATATTACCTATGTTTTCATGTTTGCTATATCTCTTGTGCCCTGTCTTGTTGTTTTGTATTGTCTTGTTCAAATCTCATCTGTTTTGATCTTATCAGTTTTGATCTTATCAGTTTCCCTTTCTATCTCTGTTTCCAATCTCCAGCTTCCAAGTCTCACCTCACCTCATTTCCCTTAAAGTCTCTCATCTTGTCTTGACTCCCCAGTTATGTTCATCTTCATTTCTACTGTCCCAACTCTATTTCTACACTCCATAATCTCCAAAGACTCCCACACTCTCAACTCAGAATCTGACTCCAAGTTTATCAAGTTCTTGATATTTCATCTCTGGAGCTCCATACCATACTCACTCCCCCTTGTCTGCTACTCCTGCTCCTTTGTCTAGCCTACTGGAGTACTCTGAACTTCCCCAGACTACCATTATCACCTCCACCTACTCCATTTCACTCTTCCAGAGCTCACCAGAGACTGAGATCATGAGTATAGATGTCATGTCTGCCTAGTAAGGGACTTGTCCAGTGCAGCTGAGCCCCCAGGTCAGTGGAACCTGACAGTAGTAAGCAAGTCCAGGCCTCATCCTGAGGGGCCAGAGCCTCTAGGAGGCTGTCTGGATTGGCAAGCTGAAACATAGAGTCCTACATGTGTTTAAGCCTGGTGGAGAAGCAACAGATAGGGGCTCAGAGACTCCTTGTAGGCTATAAGAGGCTTTCAGACTAGAGTTAGAGACTTGTTCTGCTGTAAGGGTGACCTCCAAAAGCTGCAGCTCAATCACACAACTAGCAGAGAGGAATCCAAAGTTATATTAGAAAGGTAATTGACAATACAATGGTAACTAATCACCTAGCAGAGGGGAATCCAAAGAGAACAAGTCTAAGGATCCCTGCTGCTTGGTGCAGTGCATCAGCAGGCAGCACAGGCATGAGAACAACTGTACAGATAACTGAAGCTAATCCTAACTCTTGGGAGATGCTCAAGGAGAAAATACAGAAAGTTCCAGAGGTTTCCCAAAAAGGAGACTGACCTCCAGAGATCTCCAGGGATCTGGAGGGAGCCCTGGAAGTGCAGGGCAAGCTTCAGGGAAGGAGGTTGGCTCAAGGAAAGTTGTGGTAGGTCAGACATAGGTCAGAAATAGAAGTCCAGACATGGAAGTCCCCTGATATTGCCCAATCTTCTGAAATGGTAGGGATTTTGCACTTATCCCCACAATATGAACAGCTATATCAATGAGCTCCTTGAGGAATGCCCATGAACCCAGAGCAGTTGCAACTGCTGCTTCAGATTGCTTACAAGCATAATACTCACATTACTATGAGGGAGAGAATACATGCTGCTCTCCTCATTCAGGAGTTCCATCAGATCTCCTACTATACTGTACCAGACTGATGGGTCTGAACTATGCAGTGGGTCCTGGAGTTGACCCCAGAGGAGCTAGCCACTTCTCTACTGAAGGGGAACCATCACTGGCAACCAGTCCCCTTGCCTTCTCTGTTGATGGCCATGCTTGGCTATACTGACAATAACACCTGTGGAGTGAGACTTAATCAAGTCCTGATCAAATGGCATTTTGACATCAATGCATGGGTGCAATACATTATGCATCACAGCCACCCAGGTTCTCAGAACCTGTACTCAGATGTGGCAATTGATGTGTCATTGTGCATGAACCAACAATTGGTCTTCAGCTATATATTAGGTCAGGCATTAGCCCCAACCTTGCATCATGCTAGAACAGCCTATATGTGGCTGTTCACTATGGTGGTAGCTCAGCCTCATCTCTATTGAGATGCAGTTGATAGCTACTGCACTCATGTAGGAGAATTACATATTCACATTGCATGGTGATAAGACCCACTTGTTGCTGAGCACCATTACCACCATCTCATCTTATCTGATGCAGCACCTGACTTCAACATAGCCAAGCCCCATCACATAAAAGTCTAGTCCTTTGATCCAGAAGCACATGGTCAAGACTTTTTCTTACAAACAAACACTAGCAACACCATGTAGTGACAAGGGGAATTTGCCTCTCAAAGCAGATATTAAAAGAACATGTGACCCAAATTTCTCCATTTTTATCTTGCTTAACCAACATACCTGAATGGCATCTACACTTCAAATTTTGATGTTCAGTATGATTTCTTGTGTTTGATAGATATACAGCTTTTAACATTGCATGGGTGAATCATGCATATACCTATGGTATATGCCATTTGAATCACCACTGATCAGGTAGTGCCATGCACACAGACCTGTTCTTGTGGGTTGACAATGAATGCCATTGTCAACTCCAGTCCATAGGTGAACACCCTCCCCCCATTTAGTGGGGTATGATGGGTGGTATGCCCTCACCAATGATGACAGGGAGCACTTTAGAGTGCTCCTCTAACTTCATGAGAGCCATGGAAATTTCCTGCTGCATACAGCCAAATGGCTGTGTTATGGGGAGTCTCCTATTTTTATGCACCTGCTACATCATCCAGCAGCAGTGGTGGATGCTGCCCTGGCCAAGGCAGAGGAGCCCCTATCTGTGGCTCCTCCACCAAGTGCCCATCAATTGAGGCAGGGCCCTTGTTGTCAACAGTCAAAGTGAACCCCCACTTCAGCTGTGAGCTTTGGTGCATCTTCTCAGGTCACACCTACTGAAGAGTCCATGGTATTGAACTATGCCAGAGAATCTCCAGCACTTGCTGAGACCAGCCCAGAGACAACTCCAACCATTATCCCTGGCCCTTCTGAGATGGCCATAGCAACTCCATTGTTCCTAAAGCTGAAACTAGTGGCTCCAGTGATACAGCTAATGCTGTATTGGAGCACTGGGCTGACATAGTGAGCAGTGAAGAAGCCACATCTTCCCACATAGACAACCAAGCAAGATGAACTGTTAATAGTAGTTCATCATGATTATTACCATCAGGCATGCTGAGTGCCCTGATTTCCTTCCTGATGCATGAGTGGGCAATGCATTAGGCTATCCTAATGCCCATCATACATCATGTAGGCCTTTGAGGCCTACACTCTTATCAATGTAGGAGCCCAACATAGGGCCCTGGTGCCAACTCATGGGTGGAATGCTGTATCCCACCCCCTTTTATGTTTGTCTGGTCACATTCTGTACTTAGTTGGTTGTGAGTCCATTGATGGCCTCATAAGGGGGGTATGTAACAGATCATCCATTACCATATTAATTATTAGTATTCTTACTGTCTCATGGTAGCAGCACATGACACTACCTATAAAATACTATTTATTTATTTATGTATTTATGTATTTATGTAAGGTAGCACCTTACTTCATACTTTGTAGACAGACTATTCACTGGTTTTGTGTTATGGAGTGTGAACTGTAAGCTGCACACATCATAATAGAAATGTTACAGCAACAGTTACAGATGCAGACAAAACAGAGGCTGATAGGTGTAAATCTGAACTGCCCAAGGAATAGACATGCCATCAAAAATTGTTACTGGAAGGGCAGAGGAAAAGAGAGACAGTTTCCACCTAACTTTAGGAACAAGGGGAAGATCTTCCAAACCCTATCTGGTGACACCTACAAAAACACAATCACACCTGCCATGAACATAGCCACCTTGGCCACCCAGGAATAAGCTCATGTGCAAAACTCCCCCAGCACAATCACATATCATGTATGCACTCTCAGCCACAACTCAGACCATGAAAGACACCTCAGAAATTCCCACATATGCCAATTTGAGGGTGACTGACCACTTCTTCATCAGTAAGAAAGCATTCTTAGATTATGAGGAATTATCAAGCCCTGTGGAGGGACATGCAGCTCTAAAAGGTGCAATGTTTCACATAATTGGATGAGGTCCTGTATGCAGAATGTGCAAAACTGCAAATGCACCATCAGAACTAGTGTTCAAAAATGCCCTACATGCTCTGGACCTTACCTCAAACTTAATCTCCATAAATAGATTTGACCTAGCCAGATCTAACATAATTTTTGGAGGTGAATTAGTTTGCTTCCAGGACTCAACTGGCAGGGAAGTCTTATGTGGAAAAGGGAAGGGAGGAATGTATCTGATTGCTGCACTCATGAGAATGGAAGCCCCATTAGCCATGACTACCAAGTCTACAATTGAACTCACAAGCCTTGACATTTGGCATAGAAGATTCAGACATGCTAGCATATTCACAATAAAAAATGCATTATCAAGGAATCTAGTAGACAGTCTAGAGATAAGTGGGGAACTCACTATGTCTGGAGTGTGTGAGAACTGTATCTATGGCAAAAATGCTGCTTAACCATATGATGTGGTGGTAGAACCTGAGGGAGCTCTAAATGACCAAGTACATGTTAACCTGTAGGAACTGGCAAGTGTGATATCTATGGGAGGGGCAAACTATATGATAATGGATGATGGGTCATCATACATGTCAGTGTACTTTCTAACAAAAAAGGTTGCCATGGCCACCCTCACTGTCAGGGGACCTGTCCAAGCCAGACTCCATTCTTATTTTCCCTCATTCTGAGCTGTCCTCACATCCCCACCCTTCCATCTTTTGGTAACAAGTACTTTTAAACCAGGGCTATCCAACAGTTTTTCTTTGGAGTGTCTATGCTCCAGGAGGCTGGAGATCAAGGCAAATTAAGACAAACTTCCACTTTTCAGATTGAACTCTGGACTCAGTGTTAAGTAGTGTTTTTATTAGAAACTCTAGAGTCAATTTTCTGAACACTAGCATTGGGAATTCTCAGACTTGTTCTCTTTGGATCTTCCTCTGCTAAGTGAGTAGTTAGATCTTTAGAACTTCTCATAGACATTGAATATACTTTGGATCTACCTCTGCTAGTTGTGTGACTGAGCCACAGCCTTCAAAGGTCACCCTTGCAGCAGAGAAAGTCTCTCATTTCAGTCTGGAGACCCCCTTTTAGCTACTAGAGTTTGCTCTTGCTCCTAGAAGTCTCTTCCCCACTGTTGTGTCCCCAACCCCAGCCTGACTAGCCTCTATGACTACTCTAACACTGCCAGTGGACCCCTTGGATGCTTTTAGCCCTCAGGGCAATGCTTGGCACCATTTGTTAGCTCTGGAGGCTCAAGTACAGTTTACCCAAGCTCTCTCACCCTCTATACCAGCAAACTTGCCAGTTTATGCCAATTCATGAAGACTATTGCCCATTCCCTTCAAATCCTCCTTTAACACCTCCCCCTCCCTTTTCCAATGCCTCAGGCAGTCCCTACACCCTCTACTCCATTGCCACAAGCTTGTTTTAACACTACAATGATGATTCAATTCAAAATACCTTGCTCTGCTCTCCCTGATGCTTATGATGGAGACCACAAGACTGGAGAGCAGTATCCTCAGTCCTGTATCACTTATATCCAGTTGAGCAGCAAAGTGTTTGCCTCCAATGCTTTAAAGATTGGATGAGTCCTTTCTTTTATAAAGCTAGATCATGCTTCAACATATGCACTGCAAGTTTTTCAAAGGAATGGAGGGGTAGGAGGTTTTGCAAGTTGGGATTGAATGTGATTTTTGAGCTGAGTTCTTCCCTCTTGACCCTGCCAAGACTACTGTGCTTTCCCTTCGTAATTATGACCTGTTATGGTCAAGGAAAGAGATCCTTGGATGAGTATGTAACTCCTTTTAAGCCCTGGTTAAGCAGGTGCCTTCCCTGATGGTCTGCAACTTTGTTTGTAACATTGCCATTACAGGTTGCACAGCTTATAGTTCACACTCTATAATACAAAACCAATAATTAGTCTTTCTATGAAGTATGAAGTAAGGCATTGCCTTATATAAGTATATAATTGATATTTATAGGTAGTGTTAGGTGATGTTACCATGAGAATGTTCTACTATACTAGTTGTGGTAAGTAAAGTAAGTGTAATGGGGAGTCTGTTACATACCCCCCTCATGAATCCACCTCATGAATCCGTCTATGCATTCACTTCAAGTATGTACATCATAATACAAAGTAATAAGGGGTGGGATATGGCATCCCACCCATGAATCTGCACTGGGCCCTACTTTAGAAGGTAGGCTATTAAATTGGTATATAGAATAAATTGGGCACAATGGTTTTCATCAAAGCAGCATCTATAACTGTATTAGAATATAGCAAGAAAGCCCATAATGGCCTGTGTATATATACAGTGAACTGCTGCTAGCAGTTCACCTATCTCATTCATCCATCTGTGATGATATGGCTTCCTCACTGCTTACTGTGTCTGCCCAGCACTCCAATACAGCATTAACCATATCTGTGGAGCTACTGATTCCAGCTTTGGGGGTGGCAAATATAGCAATGTTAGCTGCTACAGCCATTTCCAAAGGGCTAGGGACAACAGGGGTAGTCATCTCTGGGCTGGCCTCAGTAAGCAAGGAAGGCTCTGCCTCACTGTCCACCTATCCACCATCATTGTTTCAATATGGGGTGCAGCCTGGGAGGGCACACTCTGGGTTGCATCAACCATTGATAAAGAGAGCCCCACTTCCATTGATGGTGATGCAGAAGTTGCATCAACCATTGACAAAGAGAGCCCCACTTCCATTGATGGCCCTGTCAGGAGAGAAAACACTATGAGTGGCATCTCTTCCTCAGCCAGGGCAGCATCAACCACTGCTGCTGGTCAGTGCAGCAAGTGGGTGAAGATGGGCAACTCCCCATAGCATAGTCATTTAGCTGCATGAAGTGTAGAAGTTCCCTCAGCTCTCCTGAAGTTAGAGGAGCACTCAAAAGTGCTCCCTGTCATTATAGGTTGGGTTGTACCACCCATTATACCCCACCAAGTGGAGGGGGCTTGCCAATGATGCAGAGTTGCTGATGGCATTCATTGTTGACCTGCAAGAACAAGTTGATGTGCATAGCACTCCCTGACCAGTGGTCATTCAAGTAGTGTATACTATAGGTACAGTGGCTCAAAAAACTGTCCCAATGTTTTATACTTTTTGAAAGATGACATTGGCATGAAGGATTGGAAGTATCT
>JAGGAV010008350.1:0-10302 GCA_017657295.1 Termitomyces sp. DKA64 | reverse complement strand
GGATTAGACTAGATATGTTGTGAATACAAGATGTTGTCCTTACATAATCTACCAACGCGTGTCACAGATGCGCGTTACAGTCTATATAAGGCAGTAAGGTGCGATACATTGCACCTAGTCTAAGTCTCGGTAACCCGCTGGTTACATCAGAATTCTTCAGACAGCAAATCTGATAGCATTACTCCAGCTGAGGACTTAAAATATTCAACTCCTCCCCTAGTCTCAGCCACCACATTGCAAGGTCCTGCTCCTGCAATGCCCTCTGCACCTTGCAAGAGTACTAAATGGAAAAACTTACCCAAACAAGACTCCTCAACATGTATAAAACATATCCCAATTAGGTATCAATAAGACCAGAGTAATGATGAACATACCAATCACATGGCCTTCATTGCAGTCTTGGGTCCTTGGATCAAAGAAGCTTCAAGCTCAGACCAGGCCAACAAGTGGCACAAAGCTATCAAAACCAAATATAATCAGCTTCTCCATAAGCATGTCTTCAAAGAAATTGAGGAATTACCTCCCAGTAAAAAGGCTGTTGGAAGTAAAACTGTCCTCAAGGAGAAACTGGATGAACATGGCAACCATGCGAAATACAAGGCTCATATTGTGGCACAAGGATTTTTTCAAATCCCTGGCATTGACTATAATGATACATTTTCTTCAGTTGCAAAATTCACAATGTTCCAGGTCTTCCTGACCTTGGCCATGACCCTTGATTTCAAATTCATCAAATTGATGTAATCAGTGCATATTTGGAGGGAAATCTTGATGAAGAAATATATATGAAAGCCCTGAATGGAGTAGGAAAAATGAAGTACTGGAAGCTGCTTAAAGCCATTTATGGGCTTAAGCAAGCTGGATGTAAGTGGAAAGAAAAGTTACATGATGTATTCTTATCTTTAGGGTACAAACCCTCTCACACCAATGATTGCCTCTATGTTCTTTGAACAAATGGCCAAATCTCACTCATTGTTTTGGTCTATGTGGATGATATGGCAATAGTGGGCAAGGAACTTAGCAAAATTGTCTTGTTCAAATGCAACATGGGCAAGAAGTTTGACATTACCAATCTTGGCAAGATCTATTACATTTTAGGTCTTCAAATCAAAAGGGACCATTCTAGTTGAACTATATATCTCAACCAATTGATATATATTGATTCCATTTTAGATCAATTCGGAATGACTGACTGTCATCCCATTACAACACCTCTGCCCATGAATCATAACCTTTCTCAGTTATGAAGCCCACATTCCAAAAGGAACATGATGACTACAACAAATATGCTAGCAATCTCAATTATCTGTTGCTCATTGGTTCACTACTCTATGCCACTCAAATGTGCCCTGACATTCAATTCTTGGTAAGCCTACTGGCACAATTCTCTAATAACCCCAGCATACCTCACCTTATTGGTTGCAAACAAGTCCTACAATATCCAAAAGGAACAAAGTTGCTCTGTCTGAGGCTAGGTGGACTTGATGAACATGAAATTTGGCTAGTAGGCTGGAGTGATGTGAATTGGGCACAAGATCAATATGATCGCCATTCAGTCAGTGGTTGGTGCTTCAATATAAATGGGAGCCTTGTTTCTTGGTCATCAAGGAAACAATTAGTCATGGCAACTTCTACTGTGGAAGCTGAATATATGGCATCCATGAATGCAACTAGGGAAGCAATCTGGCTTTGGAATCTATTGAAGGACTTGAGTTTTGAACAAGTCAAGGCTATGATCATACACACCAATAATACAGGCAGTATTGCCCCATCCAAAAATCTGGTCACACATTCTCACACCAAGCATATCAATATTTGCTTCCATTTCATCTGTGAACACATTTCACATGGAACCATCAAGTTGCATTATATTCCTACTCAGAACATGATTGCCAATGTGTTAACTAAAGCCTTACCTTGCAATACTCTCAAAAAACATTGTGCTTTATTAGGCATTGTCCTGCCTCCATCATGGTCAAGTGGGAGTGTTGAGGAGAATGACCTGTGACTCCAGATAACCTCAAGACACACAATGTTATTTGAATTGGGTCATAACTAGTATGTTTTAAATGTTTCATCATCTTTTAAATTGTTTTCTTTATTACTCATACATGATGCAAAATTGGCTCCAATAGGTCTCATAAGTATGATACTTTATAAATTGTTGTTCACCTGGAGTTGAATCAACTTTTGATTCTTAACTCCAGGTGAGATACTTACTGTAATTACAAAATACTTACTAACCAATGAACTTTCAATTCTTAACTCCAGTTGTTGTATTACTTATATACATATACATCTTATTCTGCAATACGCTGTGACAGACATTGCATTTCTAGGATGATCCATAGCAGCAGTAATGGCTTTTGTGACTAGTTTGGTCAAGTGTCTCATGCATCCCATTTGTCAGCTGTTGGTGTGAGTGACATCCATTCTGTAGCTTCATTGGAAGTGGCAGGTGTACCAACAGCAGGTGAGGGTTTTGCTTCAGTGCCCACACTAGCAATGTTTTTCATAGGTTGGCGAGTGTCATTGACAATGGCAGGGTTTGTGATAGTGTTGCAAGTGATAGTGCTGCTGGCATTGGACATTTTTTTGTCATGCAGTAGTGTGCAGTAAAATTTTGTTCTCAGTATGAGTTGTTGTTTCAATAAAATCAAGGTTTCTCACAGTGGGAAGTGCTAGCAAAAATGGGCCCAATGACCTATACAGTACAAGATAAAGTAAGACCTCAGAGGCTCCACAGAATAAGTGAGACAACTATATTAACCTGTAGAGTACAAGATAAAGCAAGACTACAGGAATAATAAAGCAGTTTATAGAGGTAAAGTATTATTATCTCACCCTCAGAGGCTCCACAGAATAAATAAGACAACTGAGGGTGGCTGATCTGTGTATTGGCCTTTTATATGAGTGAAAATAAAGCTGAACAAATACTGGTAAATAGCAAGCATGTAGGAACCTGGGACCTTGCAGTGCTGAATAACAAATTTGGAGATATGTACAAAAAAGTAAATAGAAACAGACTTTTAGATGGAGATGTGACCCTGTACATCTCAATAGAAGGTCATGTCTTTGCAGTTCTGGTTGGGTGGCCTCAAAAGTCTGAATATGTTGAGTCATGGAGCCATCCATGACAGAAGGCAACAGCACTCAATTTTCGGATATAGAGACAAATAACTGCCACCAGGTTCCTGCAGTGAATCTTGGGACAACCATAGGATTGGGGTGACATGTCCAACTGACCTTTCAAGCAAATTTCATGCAGACATGCTCAAATGTCTTCTTAAAAACTCCCACATTATAAGATTGGAAAATTTTGCAGACAGTAAGTTTTAATTGATCTAGAAATCAGGAATAATTCCTTGATGCAATTTGCCAGTGCTTCCAATTGTTGGACACCTGAGCTTCATCAACACTTCAATAACTACCTTGACACTCTCTTTGGAGACCCTCCTTACCCTTTTGAAGATTTTGACTTTGTACAGAGAGCTTCAGCATAGAGTGGACTTTGCAATTAAATATATTGCAATTATACATTGAATGTCAAAAGCTTTGGCATATCATGACAGAACTATGAAGACATAGAGAAGGTATACATGACTCATGTCTTTAGAATCCATAGAGATGATGAAAGGTAGCTGTGAGACAAATAAACAATGCATAGGTTTCAATGCCTACAGAATTCACACTTCATGTATGGGGCACTATGGTAGTGAAGCTTATTTGCATGACAATTTCCTCAGAATGTAAGTGAACAGCCTATGCTTTCACCATGGACAATGTTCCCCTCTTCAATCTTGATCAACCTTCAACCCATGCCTTGAGAATTCAGGAAAGACAATCATACCTCCATGTGCAAACTATGTTAGAAAAAAACACAGCTAAGAAAGCAACATTAGAAGTCCAGTGCACCTGTGAGGGTGGTGTCTGGAGGCTTTGGCTCAGTCACACAGCTGGCAGAGGAAGATCCAAAGTATGTTCAGTGTCTATGAGAAGTTTTAGATGTCTAGTTACTCACCTGGCAGAGAGAGATTCAAAGAGAACAAGTCTAAGGATTCACAATGCCAGTGTTCAGAAAATTTACTCTACAGCTTCTAGGAAAAATCCTCAACAACAGCCAAGTCCAGAGTCCAATCCATAAATGGAAGTTCATTGTAATTGGCTTCAATCCTCTGGCCTTGTGAAGTGAAGTAGCACCATTGGATAGCCCTGGGTCAACAGTACTTGTTACTAAAAGATGGGAGGATGGGGATGTGATGCAGCCTTGGAATAAGAGAAACAAGAATAGGGTCTGGCCTGGACAGTCTCCTGACATCACCCCCCCTCCAGCATGTGGTGTCTCAATGCACTGAATAGAAGAAGTTATGAATTTTCTGGTCAGCTGCTGAGACAGGGTAGATGCCTCAAATTGCCTTTGGTGCACTGGGGTGCCTGCAGTAAATGTCCCAGATCAGAGCTGGTGCATGCACATTTGCCTGTGGTTCCCAAGAGATGTCCTCAATACTATATCCTTTCCACTTCATCCTGAACTGCAACTTCCCCCAGAACACTCTACTATCCAGGATTTCCTCCTCCTCATACTCCTCCTCATCATTAACCAGTACTTGTGGTGGCAATGGCTTTGGACAGTGACCAGGAATGGGGTCCTCTGGAGCTGGGAATAACTTGACAGTATTAAAGACTGGGTGTAACTGATGCAAACATGCAGGAAGTTTCAACCAATAGGCTAATGGCACTACTTGTTTTTCCACCATGAATGGCCCCAGGTGTCAATGAAATAGCTTTCAAGATGGTTGTGTTGTCTTTATGTCTGAACTATCCAGGTAGACACAATCTCCAGGCTTGTACACAGGGGCTGGTGTCCATTGTTGATTATAATACCATACCATGCCCTCCTTTGCCTTCACTAATGCTGCCTTTGCTTCCTCCTGTGCTTGCTTTATCCTGTCTACAAACCCTTTCATTGAGTCATTCTCCAAAGGTTGTGCTTGGGGCTCAAAACCCATATGCAGGCATAATCTAGTGTCCAGGAAGAATGGAGTTATCTGTGTGGAAGAATGAACATGGTTGTTGTACCAGAACTCAACATCTGGCAGGAGCTCATCCCAATCATCCTGTCTCTCATTACAGAACAGGTGCAGATACTGTTCCAGTTCCTGGTGAACACATTCTGTCTGTCCATCCTGACTGAGGGTGATAGGCTGTGGTTGTATGGAGCTTCACCCCAAGCAGGCAGTACAACTCCCAAGTGAATTCTGATACAGACTGGCTGCTCTTAGGGCAGAGCAGGTGGTGTGAGTAGGGATGAAGTGAGCTCATTTCCCATAAAGATCAACAACCACCATAACTATATCATACCCATGAGCAACTGGAAGTTCAACAATGAAATATGCTGAAGTTGCACTCCAGCAAGCAGCAGGGATAAGGAGAGGGTGGAGTTGGCACATGGTTGACTGATGACAAAACTTGGTATGGAAGCAGAGGTCACAGGTGCTGGTGTAGGTGCCAATGTACCAGGACATCTGAGGTCACCAATAGTTCTGGGACACCAGTTCTAAGGTTTTGTACTTGCCAGGATGCCCTGCAATCTGGGAATTATGGTGCTGCTCTACAATGCACTGGTGGAGCTCTAGGATGTTGAGCACATAGATGCATCCTCTGGAGGTCAGAAGTCCATCCCTCTTCTGCATGGACTGATTTAACTCTACTGGCATGTCAGGTCTGAAGGACCTGTGCAGCCTGAGCCACAGCATCCTCCTGCACACCCCCCTCAATTTCCTTGTCAGATGTCCTTGGGGATGTTCACCTCATCCCCTTGGACCACAATCCCTTCTAGAGCAAAAATGGCAAAGAGCTCTGGCTTAAGAAGGACAATGTTGTCATTATTGCCTGATCCTGTGCCATGGTCAGTTCTCCTAGATAGTGCATCAGGTTGGCCCATGCTCTGCCTGGGCTTGTGATGCAGTAAGTAGTCAAAGTTGGCCAGACATAAGGACCATCAAGTCTGGCATCAATTGAGTTTTTTTGCAGTGCAGAAGTACTCCAGGTTCTTTTGATCTGTCAAAACTTCAAACTTGTGCCATGCACCCTCAAGAAAGTGCTGTCATTCTTTGAAGGATCAAATAATAGCAAGCATTTCCTTGTCATGTATCTGATAGTTCTATCCTACTGCATTGAATCTTTTTGAGTAGAAGGTTACAGGATGCACTTGCTGTCTTCCTTTGATTGCTGGAAAGGGCTGCTTCTGTGGCAAAGTCTGGACTATCAGCTTCAACATGGAAGGGGAAGTCATCATCAGGGAACAGAAGGACTGGTTTAGAGGTAAGAGCTTGCTTGAGGGCATCAAAGGCAGCTTGCTGCAAGGACTCCCATTGCCATGCTATATCCTTGCCAGTGAGGTTAAAGAGGGGACAAGCATGATGAGAGAAGTCCTGGATGAACCTCTAGTAGAAGTTGGCAAGCCCAAAAATGCCTAGACTTCCTTCTTGTTCTTTGGCTCTGGCCACTCTGCTACACCTGCCACCTAGACTGGGTCCATCTTTGCCATTGCATGCAAAACAATTGGGCCAAACTATTCAAGCTTAGTTTGCTCAAACTTGCACTTCTCAGGCTTGAGGTAGAGTTGATGTTGGCAAAGACATTCCAAGACAATATGTATGATCCAGCAATGTTCCTCCAAGGTTTTAGTGTAGATGAGGATATCATCTAGATAGACACAGACAACACCTTGCACAATCAGATCATGGAAGATGTGTTTCATCAATGTCTGGAAAGTGGCAGAGCTATTGATGAGACAAAAGAACATTACCAGAGGCTTGAAGAGTCTGCAATTAGTTTGGATTGCTGCCTTCCACTCATCACCTTCCTTGATGCCCACATTGTTATAGCCCCAACACACATCCAACCTGGTGAAGTAACATGTGCCTCTAAGGTTGTTTACATGCTCTGAGATGAGTGACAGGGGGCAGTGATTCTTCACTGTCATTGTATTCAAGACTCAGTAGTCCTAAACCAGACAAAGAGACCCATCCTTCTTCTTTCTTCTTAATAAAGAAGACTGGGGAAGCTGTTGGGGACTTGGAGGGTTGTATCTAGCTGGAGCTAAGGTTCTCCTTTAGAAACACATCCTGCTCATCCTGCTCACATGGGCCAAGTAAATAGACCCCAGGTATCAGCTCTTCTGTGTCAAGTAAAAGGTCAGTTGCCTCACTATTAAGTAGGGCAACAATGCTGGGAGTCTACTGGGTATCTGTCATCTCAATCTCTACTTTCAACCTTAGGGAATTGAGAAAGAGGGTGGAGGCAACAGCATAGTGATGAGGAAGACAACATTTCCAGGCAGGGACTTTCCAGCATGGTTGAGAGGGAACTTCCCCAGTCAAGGCTTTGACTCAAGAATGTTGTATGTTGGAGAGGGTGCTAACAGTTTCCCTCACATAATCATGTATAATGGGAGTTATATTAGATTCTATGGACAGGTGGTGAAACAATTAGCACTAGGCAATGGAGGCATACAGTTTGTGCATTGCCTTCCTAAAAATCCTCTTCCAACTTGAGGGGAGGGGTACTAAAATATCCACTCTCCTTGCTAGGAGGTGCTGCTCCTGGTGCATCAAGGGAAGGGGGTCCAAAGACATCCTTAGGAGCAAGGGGCTGGACAAGTAGTTCCTCTTATCTGGATGGGGAGAGGCAATGAACTTCCAGTCTCTAGGGGCAGTAATGGGCAAAGTGGCCTGCCTTTCCACATCATTGACAGAGAAGAGGGCTGGAAGAATACTGGCAAGATGCATCAACATCCATAAGAACTCATGTAGGCAAAGGTCAAGGAAGTGGTCAATCTGGGTGATTGTAAGGGCAATCTCCAGGAGCTATTGCTCAATCATGTGGCTAGCAAAGAGGAATCCAAAGTAAATTGGAAAGGTAATTGACAATACAATGGTAGCTAATCACCTAGCAGAGGAGAATCCAAAGAGAACAAGTTGAAGGATTCCCACTGCTTGATGCAGTGCATCAACAGGTGGCAGAGGCATGAGAATGACTGTACAGATGACCAGAGCTAACCCTAACCCTCAGGAGATGCTCAAAGAGGAAGTACAGAAAGTTCTGGAGGTTTTCCAAAAAGCAGAATGACCTCTGGAGATCTCTGGCGATCTGGAGGGAGCCCTGGGAGTGTAGAGCAAGCCTTGAGGAAGGAGATTGGGTTGTGGGGAGTCATCATAGATTGGGATAGGAAGTCCAGATATGGAAGTGGTCAGAATAGGAAGTCTAGACATGGAGGTCCCCTGACATAACCCCCCCTCTAGCAAGTGGTGTCTCAATGTGTAGGGTAGAAGAAGTTCCAGATTGTCTGGTCCACTGGCAAGATGGAATAGATTCTCTGGATGGCCTGCAGTGTGTCTGGGTGTCTTTGGCAGAACTCCCTGATGTCCTTGATTCCATAGCCCTTCCACTTCACATTGTATTGTAGCCATTGTCAGAATAGATGGCTATCCAGGATTTCCTCCACCTTGTACTGCTCATTGTTGTTGACCACCACCAGGAGTGAAGGGGGCACCAGGCATTGCCTTGGAATAGGGTCCTCTGAAGCCAGCATTAACTTGACCACATTGAACACTGGATGAAGCTGGTGCATCCTTACAGGGAGCTGGAGTTGGTAGGCTAGGGGCCCTACCTGCCATTCTACTGTGAAGGGTCTAATTGACAGTCCAAAAGCTTTTTCAATGGTCAGGTGGTTGTAATGTCAGAGGCATCCAGGTAAACTTGATCCCCTAGCTGGTACTTGGGTGCTGGGGTTCTTCCATGGTCATTGTACCATGCCTGTTGTCCTTTGCCTTTGACAGAGCCACCCTGGCTTCCTCCTGTGCCACCTCCATCTGGTCCACAAATTCATTCATGGTTTTGTTCTCTGAGGGCCTGGCCCAGGGCTCAAAGCCTATGAACAGGTGATGCCCAGTGTCCAGGTAGAAGGGCAACACTTGAGTGGCTGTGTGAACATGGTTGTTGTACTGGAACTTGGCATTGGGGAGGAGTTTGTCCCAGTCATCTTGGTACTCATTGCAAAAGAGGCAGAAATATTGTTTGAGTTCCTGGTTCATGCATTTGGTTTGGCTATCAGACTGTGGGTGGTAGGCAGTAGAGGTGTGAAGCTTTACATTGAGCAGTCAGTAGAGCTCCCTGGTGAATTCTGCTATGAATTGTGGGCCCTGGTCCAATATGTAGGCATTGGAGAGGCCATGGAGCTTTTGGATGTTCTTCTGGTATATGTTAGTGGCACCCATGGTAGAGCAAGTGTTGTGAGTAGGGATGAAATGGGCTCTCTTGCCACATAGGTCCACTGCCACAATGATGGCATTGTAACTGTGAGCATTGGGAAGCTCTAATGAAGTCCACCAAGGCTACACTCCATTGCTCTATGGGGATGGGTAGAGGGTGGAGTTGTCTAGTGGGGAGGCAATGTTGGGGCTTGGTCCAGAGGCAGAGGTTGCATGTACTAGTGTAGAATCCAATATACAAGGACATCTGGGGCCACCAGTAGTTCCAGGACACTGGCTCCAACATCTTCCATTGGCCAGGGTGTCCAGCAATCCAGGAATTGTGGTGCTGCTCCACAATCCTCTGGCAGAGCTCCAGGATGTTGGGCACATAGATGCAATCTTAGAAGGTCAGGAGCCTGTCTTGGAGGGCCCACTTGTCAGTGCAGATAGACTTGGCACCAGTGGTATATCCTGATTTTAGGGCCCAGGCAGCCTGGGGGACAAGCTCCTCCTGTTTACCACTTCAGTTTCCACACTGGATGTCCTGGAGAATGTCCACCTCTGCTCCCTGGATGGCTAGACCTTCCATGGCTTGGATCACAAACAGTTCTGGCCAGAGGAGCACTATGTAGTTGTTGTTATCTCCTCCAGTCCTGTCAGGGGACTGTTCATACTGAACCCTCTGGTTTGTTTCCTTTGTTCCAAGCCTGCCTTTCATTGTCATCCTCTCATCTTCTGGTGACAAATACTTTCAAGCAAGGGCTATCTTTTGGTTATATTTTAATGTGGTCACATGCCATGAGTCAAGAGATTGAGGCCATTTACAATGGATTTCCATTTTCAGTACAATCTCCAGAGTTATGGCAATTTCCGGAGTTTGCACCTTGGGGTTAGGGTTAGAAGTTTTCCTGAAGCATCACACCTGGCCAGGGAGCTCCTTAGAGTTGTTCTCTTTGGATCTCCCTCTTCCAGGTGAGTAGTTATGTCCATAGACCCTTGTACAGTACTGAATAGACTTTGGATCTCCCTCTGCCAGTTGTGTGAC
>JAGGAV010008349.1:0-10331 GCA_017657295.1 Termitomyces sp. DKA64 | reverse complement strand
GGTGCAAACTCCGGAAATTGCCATAACTCCAGAGATTGTACCAAAAATGGAAATCCATTGTAAATGGCCTTGATCTCCAGACTCACAGCATGTGACCCCATGAAAATATAACCAAAAGATAGCCCTTGCTCAAAGGTACATGTCACCAGAAAATGGGAGGATGAGGATGACAGGCAGGCTTTGAGTAAAGGAAACAAACCAGAGGGTCCAGTATGAACAGTCCCCTGACAGAATGAGAGACCTATCTCTTGTCTAGTTATATTTGGCACCTATGCAAAATCCTTGTAGGATTGTTCTATTGCAGATATATCAAGCCTATGCTAGCAGGTAAAACTCCAAGTGCTATCCACAGCAATCCTAGGCTGTATCCATACTTCAAGTACTGCTGAGGTGCAATTGATGGTTCACACTTTCATAGCTGGGTTCAAGAAGAGGCTACCACTTGCTATTGCAATTGCAAGGGTGATATCAGACAGAATGTGCTTTCCACCTCAGACTGGGATATGAAATTTATTTATGTCCTTAGTGGGTGGGAAGTAAGTGCAGCAAGTTCATGCATCTTTGAATATGTACATTAGAAAGATCTCAAACTTCCATCTAACTGTCTTTTGCTGGCAGATGCTGAATTTCCACTTTGTGATATGTTGATGACTCCCTATTGAGGAAAGTGCTGTCATCTCAAGAAATGGAGTAGAGAAAACCAACAGTAACAGATTTATCATTCTTCTGTTTCTCCAAACCTAACAATCATTTCCAGACCTCAAGATTATGAAGAGTTGTTTAACCTCCATCATGCTCAAGCATGCAATGTTGTTGAACACATTTTTAGGGTGTTCAAGTGTTGCTTCCACCTCATGGAAGCTGCCCCAGGATACTCTACTAAGATGCAAGCTAGATTCATTCCAGCACTATGCAGCATCCATAACTTTATTTGCATTCATGATCCCTCTGATTACAAGACAGTTTAACTGTTCTGTGATGATCAAAAATTACCATCAAGTAGTCAGCAGCATCAGGCACAACCTGTAGAACCACATGTTGTGACAACAAAGGAGCTGGGATTAGTGTCACACCACAAGAAAGGCAACATGTAGCAAAATTATGTGATTGTATTGCCCAACAAATGTGGGCTGACTATCAAGAAGAGCTATAAAGGTGTGGTGAACTGTAGATATAAACACTTGTATCTACAAAAGTGCATGAAGGAATTCAGCCCAAACTTCTTTATTAACAGTACTAACAAATGTATGAGCATAAGCAATATCCTTTGCAAATAAAACCATAACATGAGCCATCTCAGACTTGGAAAATTCACCATCCTTGGTGAGAAAATCTATAGCCTGTTTGCAGCACTGTGGTGTTTATGGCCCAGTTTCCATTGTCTTCAAAAGTCCTAAAATAGCATTGACAACTTCAGACATTGATTCTACATTTGTAGATTGATGGTGGCTATGACTAGAGCATTTGACAGGTGAGAGCTTCTGAGGAGAGGGGCTGGAGATATCTGCATGAGTTCTCTTTTTGGAGTGAATTGACAATGCCTATAAACAATTCAAATTATGCATCAAGAGCTAGGAACTAAGAACTCTACAAATAGATACCTGATCACCATCTAGTGCTTCTGTCATGATCTCCTGGGTTAACACATCTTGAAGAAGACTGGAATTTGTGGACATGCTTTGTAAAGATCCAGCAGCTGAAATAGAAAGGAGTAGAGCAGATGGTGATTGAGGAGATCCTTGGATGCTGTCAGACCATGGGATCAATTCAGTGGGTGCAGGGGACTCACCAAGATGAAATGCTCCTGCTCCAGTAGCAACAACACCATGCACAAGATACTCCACCTCATGGCATAGTGGAAATGGAGTATCTCTCCATCATTCATGGCTCTTGTGTGCCTGTGATGTGAAAACTGTCAGAAGTTGATACAATAGATCAGTGATTCATCACACCTTGAGATAGATTGCCCCAACATCATCTGTTGCAATAGGCTTCTTGGTGACATCATCCCAACCAAATCCAGATGCATGACAGACAGCAAAGACTTCAAGGAAATTTTACTTGATCTGTGAGCCCAAAAATGAGTACAAAAATTGAGCCAGATACAAAATGACATGCACACATTGGACCAATGATCACTACACTTTGTTGAAGTTTTCTCAGGACCTTTTCCTACTCCTCCTTCAGCAGAAGAGCTGCAGCCACAACAGTCCAGACCTGCTTTTTCCATCCAGCTCCAGACTGATTCCCAGAATCCTTCTGTTTCTTGAGGACTCAGACCATGATTGCGTCATCAGGATCAGTCCATACACAGCATGTTGGGAGACTCTTGGAGTCTTGGTTCTCCTTATCAGCAGCAAGACTTTTCTTCTTAGTAGCCATGAAATCACAAAAGCACTGAGCAAGATTGGTGAGAGACACAAGATCAAATTGATTTGACAGTGTACAGTCTTGTACAGTACTATAGTGCAGTGCATATAAACCCAACCTCTCTGCAATAACTGCAATTTTGTATCCCTCATGGAGTGAGCAAGAATTCAGAAGGAAACCTGGTTAAATAGTCATAAAAATGCAATAAAAAAAAGTATGTAGATTACATAATACAGTCCACTTTTTGAGAAGGAAAAGTCAATACTCCAGAATGCCTACTGTATCTTCCCTGCATGTCCTGATACCCAAAGGCAATCACTGATCCCAGCAAGCAAATTGTTAGAAAAGGTCTTGATGCTAGACAAGCTGGGTAAGGTGTCCAAAAGTATTGTTCACATAAAATCGGGGCTGGAATTATGATGAGTGTATACCTGCTCATCGATTAGGTTGTACTTCATGGTTTGGAATGCTATTTAAGGATATTGATAAGATACATCAGTAGATTAGATAACCCAATAAGGAAAAAAGGGTCCAAATCCACTTTCAGACAGAAAAAAAAAATAAAAACTTCAAACTGAGAAAATTGATTATGTTCATTTGAAAGTCATTCTTCAGAGGAATCTATTCTGAGAGTTTAAAGGAAAGATAGTCAGTTCTGTAGGAGGAGATGTCAACCTGAAATTTCAGGTCAGGAGATGTCTATTTTGAGCACTTGGCACTGTATGTTGCTACAGAGTTTGTTGGTGCGTGCCTGTCACACACAGAAGCCAGGCTGTTGGTTGCTGAGGGGGGCTTCTTAATGTCCATCCATAAATTTCTTGAGACAGGCTTAGCAGAGCTGATTGATCTTCTTAAGCTTGTCAAAGACACAATCAAAGACCCAAATAGCATAGAAGGATTGGATTGGACTGGATTGGACATATGGACAAGTTGTGTGACATTTGGCAATGCTGTATGGAAGGAGAACATGTTCCATGGCCTAACATAAGTTAATATTTGGCTCTGTGAGTTCATTGATAATAAATGCTATAATAGCCCCATTATCTGACAATGAATTGAAATTGAGTACAAAAGCTTCTTGTGGTCAGCACTCCAGATCTTGAAAGGGGAGCAGCAAAGACTTGAAGCAGGCGGTGCAGAAATATCTACAGTGCTAGTTCAGCAAATTCATTCATTGTTGGGCCGACAATCAAGAACCATTTTGTACTTATCCATGGGATATAACCACTGCACCACCCATCCACTGGAAGGCTCTCATGTATGTTCTAATGCAAATCAGCTAACAGTATGTCCAATTACTGAGAGTTCATATCATAGAATAATATATTGATATCATATATATTATAGCACACTGCAGTCAAAGTAATCTCAATCTCTCCTTCAAAAATATGTGATGAGAGAACAGCATCCCATCTTGGCTAGTTCAACACAGCTCAGAGAAGCTCCATGAACCCTGAAACTCTTGTCAAATGCACAAAGCTCTATGACTATTTTACCAATGGGTTTGATGAATGAAAGTATGAACATAAAACTCACATTTATGTCCCTGAGATCAAACCAACCAACACTATATCCAACACTACAAACACCAGCCAGCAGTACTCAGCATCTTCACTCATGGACCTTCTCAATGAGGACAACATTTTGCCCATGAATATGAATATCAAGCAACTTGAGGCTGAGTAGTTTGAAGCATCAGTTCCCTATGATCTTGCTGACAGACCATGCTGATACAGCAAATCCTGATGTAGACCCCATCATTAGGGGCAGTGATAGATGGAAAATCGCTGAGCTGGTCAGATCGGACAGCTCATTGCTCATTGCTCTCATAGCTCGCCTTGGAGGGGATGATACTGTCTCAATCAAAGTGGGTACTCAGGTCCAGGCTAAATTCATGGCTTCAAGAGGTTCCTCAGGAAAGCACAATGATTGGAATTTGGATGACTATGTTGACTGAGGGATGAGGGTGACTCTTAGACTTGTACAGTGGAAGGAGTGAGGGAAAGAGGAAATCGCAACTGTTGCAGTAGCTTATGTGAAATCTATGATGTAATAGATTTTTCACAATTTTTCACATGTTGGTGCTGCCAGCAACCATAGTGATTGGTCGAGGTTTTCCATCACAAACCATTTGTGGTCATCAACTGCGCATAAGTCGTGCAATTCTGGCACTGCTTGGTTTGGGAACAGAGCATCATCCGATAACACGGAGAACCCTCCAATGTATTACCTCGTGACTTGCGAATTCCACATGGGCTCGGCGTCATACCAATTGTCGACAGCCGAGAGTACAATCGGTGTGCTTTACTGACTACTCTACACTGCTTTCTCCAATGCGATAACATCTTCCATTATCCTGTAATGCTTGTTCTCATGAAGCCTTTGGACGTCAACAGTCTCCAAAGGCCCACGGACAGTCGACCCTCCGTAGCCAAAGTTCTTCGAGACAATAGCCTTGACACCCCCGATGCCACCAATCCTTCCAATCGCCCAGTCTGCATGAGCAAATTTTCCCTGAAGCTCCATTGCTTCGGTGACCTTACCCTCTTGATATAATTTGAATAGCTTGACATGCAATTTGGGCACAATATTGACAAGAGCAGCGATTGTTCCAGCACTGCCCGATAATAGTCCCTGGGTCAATAAGTCGGAGCGGCCGGCATATACGGCAAACTCTGAGGGAGAAAAGCGAGTGGTGAGACGATGGAGTTTTCCCATGTTACCACAGGATAATTTTGTCCCGACGATATTTGGGTGTTGCGCAAGCATTGCAATGGTATCAGAATCAAGATCTTGACCGGCGGTAACGGTAGGAAAATTGTATATCATGACGGGGATGGGAGAATCATCCGCAACCTAGATCAAGGGCAGCTGGAGCATCGGATCAATGTAGTGCAAAATGAGCTCACCTGGCGGTGGAAACGGATGATGTTCTCGACGTTCATCTGAGGCGGCCAAGTAGAAGGAGTTAACACAAGTACATAAGATGCGCCAGCATCTCTAGAATCTACACAGAGCTTCTTGGTTTCGCGCGTTGATTGAGCACCAGTGCCGGCAATGACAAGTATACTTCGGAATCCGTTGTCATCGAGAGTCTTCCGCGTGAGTTGTATCGCTGTCTTGCGTTCTTCGTGCGATCTGGAGAATAAATAAATCGAATGAGGACTGCAGTAATGATACACAGCGATGCATCACACAAAAGCTGAGCTTCTCCATTTGACCCCTGAACGACAATACCTGTAACACCTCCCTGACGATTTCAAGCGCTACTCATAAATCTAATCGGGAGCAAGATCATACATGGGCAAGCCTCAGAACGTGAGATCGGATGGCTGGAATATCAAATTCCTCATCCTCCGTGAAGAACAAAACAGCTGGAACATAAATGCCGGGAGGAGGCGGGGAGGACATGATAGCTGCTAGGGTAAGGTCAGGAAAATCTAATCTTATCGTAACTTGGGGCAGGACACGCGGCATGTCACATTCGGCACGGTTGATTCCTGTCCTCAATCACTTACTTGAGAATCTCTACGTCAACCTCGCTGCAGGGCTTGTGCGCATCCGCTCGGCTCGCGGGGTAGCAGTTGCGCGATGTACCTTTCAATGAAAAAGCGTATTTCTGCAGCCCTGTCGTCCCGCAAGACAATTTCATATGGTATAAAGACAACGAGAAGGCAACTGGAGGTGTTGCGGCCTGTGCATCGTCAATATGTCACATTCCATGCGTCTACGTCGTTGAGGAGGCGCTACCTATTCCAATCACCTGTGCCTTTACGCCATATGCATGCTAGAACCATATCGTACTCGTCAATACCGCGGTTTGTGGCTCGGGCGTTCAGGGTACCAATCGCGGGTGCTACGATTGGTGCTGGTGGATTTGGCTATGCTAATTACAAGTTTGAAGGTTCGTTGTGTGCAATTGCATAGTTTTCTGTCTAAATTTGCTGGCAGAGCTCAGGAAGACCACCAACAATTGGATAACTTCCGCACAAGAGGCTGCTCAGGGCATTCTCGAAACTGCGTCTGATAACATTACTTTGGCAAGAGATGGGCTCAAGGCGTTTTCTTCACACATTTCGGAGGTGAATCTACCAGATTTTACACTTGAAACATCACAATTCTTGAAAGATCTGTTCACGTCGACTGAAGGTGGAGAGAAGGGAAAAGGGCCGGAAGGCGAAAAGGATAGTGACAGATCTAACCAGAAAAACTCTTCACCGAAAGATGATGCTGCCATTGCTGCGCTCGTTGCTGCCGCCGTGTCTTCACCGTCGGATCCGAAAGCAACCAGCGAGACCTCAGGACAGGATCCACGGCAAAATAGTTTGATGCATTTAACGCGAAAACTCATCGAGATTCGAAGTATGCTCTTAAGCATCGATCAAAGTGACGCGCTCAAGTTACCCAGCATCGTTGTGATTGGCAGTCAAAGTTCAGGGAAGAGCTCGGTTTTGGAGGCTATCGTTGGACACGAATTCCTACCGAAGTGCGTTGAAATTGGCATATTACCTCGATTCTGAATCTGAATAAACCCTGTGCCAGAGGCAACAATATGGTGACGCGCCGGCCTATCGAGCTAACCCTTATTCATACCCCGGTTGAAATTGACAAAACACCTATCGAGTATGGGGAATTTCCCGGGCTAGGCCTGGGTAAAATCACCAACTTTGCGGATATCCAGCGTACACTGACCGACCTTAACCTCGCCGTCCCTGCATCTGAAGCCGTTTCCAATGAGCCCATTGACCTTCGTATCTACTCTCCAAATGTCCCTGACCTTACTCTCATTGATCTTCCCGGCTACGTGCAAATTTCCTCCATGGACCAGCCCGAGAGTCTGAAAGAGAAGATCGCTGTCTTATGTGACAAGTACATCCGCGAACCCAACATCATCCTTGCTGTTTGTGCCGCCGATGTCGATCTTGCCAATTCGCCCGCGTTGAGGGCCAGCCGCAAAGTCGATCCGCTTGGTCTCCGCACAATTGGTGTTATTACCAAAATGGATCTTATACCTCCCGAACAAGGTGCTGTCGTTCTGGCTGGAAACCGATACCCTCTTCACCTGGGATACGTCGGCGTCGTTGCCAAATACTCGGGAAAAGGTAGGAAGGATTCTGCAGCGCTTGTTGCCCGGCGGGGAGAGAGTGACTACTTTGGCTCCCACAGAGAGGCCTTCCGAGACTCGAGTTCCTTAATGGTCGGCACGGACACTCTTCGACGTCGTCTCATGGAAGTCCTTGAGTCCTCCATGGCCTCGTCACTCCACGGGATCACTAATGCAGTCCAGCTCGAACTTGAAGAAGCTACCTACCAATTCAAAGTCCAATACAATGACCGGCGTATTACTGCTGAATCGTATGTAGCCGAGACGATGGACGCGCTCAAGTTACGTTTCAAAGATGCGACTCAACAGTTCAAGCGCCCCATCATTCGAGAAAGGCTCAAAGGCATGCTTGATGACAAAGTGATGGATGTCCTTGAGCAGCTTTACTGGCTTGACAGACGCGCGCCGGAACTTGGCATACTCGGCGCGGACCTTAGGTTGAAGCCAGATGACATCGAGGCTTATTGGAGGCACAAGCTCGATGCTGCTTCTTCTCTGCTCACCAAGTCTGGTGTCGGTCGAGACTCGACGCTTCTTGTCGCGGACGGGCTGCGTTCTCTTATCGATTCGATTGCGTCGGGCGAGCCTTTTACCTTCCACCCGCGCGCCTCCGAGCGACTTGTCCAGTTCTCTCATATGATCCTTAGGGATCGTATCGGCCTCACGTCTGACCAAGTGGAGAACTGCATCAAGCCTTACAAATATGAGGTCGAGGTAGAACCTCGGGAATGGGAACTTGGACGAACGAGGGCGATTGAACTCTTCGAAAGGGAGATGGCGATGTGTGAGACGAAACTCAAGGAGATTCGGAACAAAGTTGGTGGAAGTAGGAGGCTTGGCAATCTGGTTCAGTATGTGAAGTCATTGGAGGAGAAGGAGAAAGAGAGGAAGGCGAAGCTCCAGGATAATCCCTTTACTAATGAAGTTGAAGAGCTCGATCAAACACCAGAGTCATATCGTTACCTTCCAGCACAAATAATCGACGGTAAACAGAGTTCATTCTGTTCCATGGTACTCTGAGCTGACCATGCTTCCCATCCAGCCCGTCATGCGATGCTTTACACTGACAGGCTAAGCGTCCTCAAGCTGAGACTTCTTGCACTGAAGTCTAAACGCTGCCGCACCGGCCCAGACAGCGCCGTTTTCTGTCCTGAAATATTCCTCAACGTTATTGCCGATAAGCTGGCGCAAACATCTACCATGTTCATTAACATCGAACTCCTCGAACATTTCTTCTATCAGGTATGCATTTTCTCCGGTGTATCAAATCATTAATCATACGTTCGTAGTTCCCTCGTGAGATCGATAGTCGCTTATTGTACGACCTGGACCGTCGCGAGATCATTCAATTCGCTCGGGAAAATCCTGTGATTAGAAGACATCTTGATCTTCAGGAACGCAAAGACAAGCTCGAGGAGGCGAGCCGATTTTTCCAGTTTCTCCTCGCATGTCTTTTCTCACATCCTATTACCTGTCCAGGTCATGAAGCAGTTGAATAGCTTGTCTGCATTTCGATCGGATCCTCAACCTGCTCCCCGTAGACAGCGTGGGTTGTTCGGTAATATTTTCTAGTGCTCCTCTCCTCCACTCTGTTTCAGAGGTAGACTTTCATAAGTTGTTTCTAAATCCCCTATATATACACCCTCCACTCTACGTATGTACTATAACACATTGTCCTCAACGAATGGGATATTTAGGACATGAACACAGACGATCACTCCTGAATAGTACACACAAAATCAGAGTTTTGCTTTGGAGCTCTGTGCACCAGGGAGCAATCAATGTCAGCCTCAATTCATGTCGCTGGGCAAGGACACGTATGCACCTTAAGGACAGTGTCAAGCTTAGTTGCCAGCATAATATTGCCCTTTGTCTTTAGCTTGCCAGTCATGAACGCTTTTTGGCCGTTGAGCTACGATTTAGGGTCTCAATCCGCGAACCTTGAGAAGGTGCAATATGCATCAAGTACACACCTTGCCCGAAGCCAAATCCGTCAATGTCTCGTCAGAAAGAATGATGGTAACGTCGGCTTTAGGCTTCGCCTTGCCCTTGTACACGATTCCCTCCTTCTTCAGATCGATCGTCCACGTCACACTCTCCTTGGCTTCGTTGGTCACCTGCAGCTCGAAGATACCATTTGTCTACAGCGTCAGTAGCAGTGTCAATTGGGCTTGTAACCCAGGTCATAAAAGCGGTCAACACAGCATACCTTTTTTATCAAGGCATTCTTCTCTGCTTCGCTATTCTTCGAGAACGCATCGTTTATACCAGAGATAAGCTCAGAGGCCTGATACCAATTTATTTCAATCAAGCACGTCACTGTTGCGGGGAACACACCTTGAATCCCGGAACTTTGATATCTGACATGGTAGGAGAGTAGTCTGGTGGTGAAGATGACTGGAGGGAGAAGGGCTGTTTATACCCAGGTTCTTAAGTTCGGGAAACAGTGAATTGCATATGATAATTCGAAGGAGACCATGTGACTGATGCTCGAAAAGTGGGCTCCTTATGTAATTAAAAAGTGACGAGGCGATGGCCAAATACAATTAAAGAGCTTTCCCCATCATGAGCAGTTGCAGGCTTAAAAGTCACCTGAGGCTGTGTTGTACAGCAAACAATTATGGAAAGTATCTATGTCGGTGTGACACATACGTTCACATTGTCTTCTCTCGGCCGCCGTCTCGTCAATCTGTCAAACGCTGATGATTAGACTTATTTTCACCCTTGTACCGTGGCAAACATCATTTAGCATTCACACGTATTGTTCTTCTGAACAATTAAAAATCTCTGGGATAACTGTTATATTCTCAGCAGTGGCTCTTTTCAAGTCTTCACTCTTCCATTGCTCAACTAGTAT
>JAGGAV010008348.1:0-10358 GCA_017657295.1 Termitomyces sp. DKA64 | reverse complement strand
CCAGCTTTCCCTCAATTTATGTAGTCTGTTGAGATGTGTTATCAACATCTAATAGTGGCTTTCCCTTAGTTTATGTATTATAAATGCATGTATTTTGTCTCTCAATACTACCATTTGGCACAGGTCTACTATGTTGGGGGCTTTATCCCCAAGCCCCTGACTGTAAGGGCAACCTCTGGAGGCTGTGGCTAAGTTACACAACTGGCAGAGGGAGATCCAAAGTATATTTAATGTCTGTGAGAAGTTCTAGAGGTCTAACTACTCACCTGGCAGAGGGAGATCCAAAGAAAACAAGTCTGAGGACTCCCAATGCCAGTGTTCCAAAAATTGACTTTAGAGCTTCTAATAAAAACACTATATAACACTAAGTCCAGAGTCCAATCCTAAAAGTGGAAGTTCATCTTAATTGGCCTTGATCTCCAGCCTCCTGAGGCATAGCCACTACAAAGTAGTACCATTGGATTGCTCAAAGGGTAGAGATGCAAGGATGGCTCACAACAAGGGAAACAAGAATGGGGTCTAACTTGGACAGGTCCTCTGACATCACTCCCCCTCTAGAGTGCAGGGTCCTGATGCACCAGATAGAAGAAGTTGTGGATTGCTTGGTCTGCCAAAGAGATGAGGTAGATGCCTCAAATAGCCTTTGGGGCATTGGGGTGCCAGTAGTAGAAGTCCTGGATCAGAGCTGGTGCATGTATGTGTTAGAATCCTAGCAAGGATGTCTTACTATAAAGTCAATAAGTATATAGTCCTCATTGGATACAAGTGACTGTAAGTCTATCATATCTATAAAGTCAATAAGTATATAATCTATGGTATGATGTCAGTCCAAGATATGTGCAATACATGGAGTTTGACTCACCCTCAGTCAGATATAAGTGACTGAGGGTGTTATGTGCTATCTACTTGTATATATATGTGTCTATGTAACAATGGTGCCATTGTAGTATTGTGGTGGCCAGGGGAGTTCATTGTGCCTCCAGGGACACATGCATTTGCCACTGTGATGAGGTTGACAGTGCATCACAATTGGGGTTCCATCAGTATGTTCACCTGCAGTTCCCAAGAGATGTCCTCAATGCCATATCCCTTCCACTTCACCTTGAACTGTAACTTCCCATGAAACACTCTACTGTCCAGTACCTCCTCCACCTTGTATTCCTCCTCATTGTTGACCAGCACTGGTGGTGGCAGCAGTTTTGGGTGTCAGCCTGGAATGGGATCCTCTGGAGCTGGAAATGGCTTGACAGTATTGAAGATGGAGTGCAGCTGGCATAGACTTGCAGGAAGCTTCAGCTGATAGGCTAATGGCCCTACCTGTCTTTCCACCTTGAATAGTCCCAGGTGGTGGTGGGACAGCTTCTGTGATGGTCATGTTGTCTTTATGTCAGAGCTGTCCAGGTAGACATGGTCTCCAGGTTTGTTCACAGGGGCTGGTGTCTGCCATTGATTGTAGTACTGTATCATGTCCTCCTTTGCCTTTGCTAGTGCCACCTTTGTCTCCTCCTATGCTCTCTTCATCCTATCTGCAAACTCATTCACCAAGTCATTCTCAGAAGGTCATGCTTATGGCTCAAAACCTATATGGGGGTGTTGTCCAGTGTCCAGGAAGAAAGGAGTCATCTGTGTGGAAGAGTGAACATGGTTGTTGTACTGGAACTCAGCATCAGGCAGGAGCTTGTCCCAGTCATCCTGCCTCTCATTATAGAACAGTCTCAGGTACTGTTCCAGTTCCTGGTTCACATGCTCAGCCTGTCCATCTGACTGAGGATGATAGGCTGTGGTTGTGTGGAGCTTCACCCCTAGCAAACAGTACAGCTCATGGGTGAACTCTGCCACAAACTAACAGCCTCAATCTGAGACATACTGATCAGAGGGACCATGGAGCTTCCAAACATTCTTACAATACAGGCTGGCAGCTCCCAGGACTGAGCAAGTGGTGTGAGTAGGGTGAAATGAGCTCACTTCCCATAAAGATCTACCACCACCATAATGGCATCATATCCATGAGCATCTGGAAGTTCAACAATGAAGTCCACTGAAGCAATGCTCCAGTGACCAGCAGGAGTTGGAAGAAGGTGGAGTTGTCCTATGGGTGCCTGACAACAAGGTTTAGTGTGAAGGCAGAGGTCACAGGTTCTAGTGTAAGTGCCAATGTATCTAAACATCTGAGGCCCCTAATAATTCCTGGACACTAGTTTCAATGTTTTCTGCTTGCCTGGATGACCTGCTACCCAAGAGCCATAATGCTGCTGGACAATACATCATTGGAGTTCAGGAATGTTAGGCACATAAATGTGCCCCAGAAGGTCAGCAGCCCATCCTTGGAAACCCCACTCTTCAGCATGTACTGATTTAACTCCATTGACACATTGGGCCTGAAGGATCTGTGCTGCCTGTGCTACAGCATCCTCCTGGATGCTCTTGCAATTCCCTTGTTGGATGTCCTTGGAGATGTTTGCCTCATTCCCTTGGACCACAATCCCTTGCAAAGCACAAATGGCAAAGAGCTCATGCCTTAGCAGCACAATGTTGTTGTTATCATCTGCTCCCATGCCATAATCTGCTCTCCTGGACAGTGCATCCAGATTACCCATGCTTTGTCCAGGCTTGTGATGCAGTGAGAAGTCAAAGTTAGCCAGATACAAGGACCATCAAGCTTGGTGCCAATTGAGTTTCTTTGCAGAACCAAAGTATTCAAGCTTCTTGTGATCTGTCCAGACTTCAAACTTATGCCAGGCACTCTCAAGACAATGTTGCCATTCCTCAAAGATCAAACATTGGCAAGCATCTCCTTGTCATGAATCTCATAGTTCCATTCTATTGTATTGAGACTTTTAAGTAGAAGGCTACAGGATGCCATCTACCATCCTCCTTTGACTGCTGGAACAGGACAGCTCTCACAGCAAAGTCTGAGCTATCAGCTTCAACATGGAAGGGAGAGTCATTGTTCAGAAACAGGAGAACTGGTTTTGAGGTGACAGCTTGCTTGAGAGCATCAAAGGCAGCTTGCTGCAAGGACTCCCATTGCCATGCTACATCCTTACTGATGAGACCAAAAAGGGGGTGATCATGATGAGAAAAGTCCTGAATAAACTTCTAGTAGAAGTTAATAAAGCTTGGGAATGCCTGGACTTTCTTCTTGCTCTTTGGCTTTGGCCATTCTACTACACCTGCCACCTTAACTGAGTCCATCTCTGCCATACCATGTGAAATGATCAGGCCTAGGTAATCAAATTTGGTCTGCTCAAATTCACATTTTACAGGTTTCAGATACAGCTGGTGTTGGCAGAGATGTTCCAAGACAATGTATGTGATCTAGCAGTGCTCATTCAAGGTCTTTGTGTAGATGAGGATATTGTCCAGATAGACACAGACAATGCCTTCTGCAATCAGATCACAGAAAATGTCATTCATCATTGTCTGGAAAGTGGCAGGGCTATTGGTGAGGCCAAAGAACATGACCAGAGGCTCAAAGAGCTTGCAGTTAGCTCAGAATGCAGCCTTCCACTCATCCCCTTCTTTGATATGCACATTGTTGTAGCCACAACAGACATCCAACTTGGTGAAGTAACATGCACCTCTAAGGTTGTTGACAAGTTGAGAGATAAGTGGGAGAGGATAGCAATTCTTCACTATTATCACATTCAAGACTCAATAGTCTTGCCCAGACAAAGAGATCCATCCTTCAAGAAGACTGTGGAAGCCATTGGGGACTTGGAGGTTTGTATTTGGCCAGAGCTGAGGTTTTCTAGCAGGAATCCATCCAGTTCATCCTGTACACATGGTGCAAGACTTTACAGCTGGAAGGTTCCACTCCAGGTATCAGCTTGATGGCATGGTACCATTGCTTGCACTCAGGGCATAAGTCAAAAGATGCCTTGGACAATACATCCTCAAAATTCTGCAGATAGTGAAGGATCATGGTATGAAAGGGCTTGGGCTGAGAGTTTGCTGCAAATGCCTTATCCAGCCTTTGGGAAGTGGTCTGGCTGGCCCTAATCTCTGCCAAGGTTGGAGGTGGGCAGATTGTTGTAGCATAGATCCTATCACCTACTTCAATGGTATTGTCTAGGGACTCAGGATCCAGAGCACTGGCAAATTCCCCTGTGCCTCCTTCTTTCTCCTGGAGTTCACACTCAGCTCCTTTGACATTCTCATAGAGGGCCTCACTATGAGGAAATGCCAAAGAGAGGGGGGGAGGATCCAGAAGGTCAAGATCAGCATAAAGGAGGTGCCCTACATGACAGGCATGTATGGCAGCATGCTCATGGACCTTTGCTCTATGTTCCTCTGTGGCTTCTCCTACACAGGTAGTGCAATGACAAGAATAATGGCTCATCTTCACCACTCCCTTTGCCCAGTCAATCTCAGGATTATGCTCTTGAAGCCAAGTGAACCCCAAGATCATATCCTGTTTCCTCAAGCTAGTGACAGCAAAAGCTGCATGCTCTGAGTGAGTCCAATAGCAGAGGACCATGTTCATCACAGAGTAAATGGAGCCAACTTCATTTGGGGTACTGTTGATGTTGTATACTGGAATAGGGCATATGAGTAGTCTAGTGGTAAAATGATGTTGTTTCATATATTCTGTGTCAAGGAAAAGGCCAGTTGCCCCACTATCAAGTAGGGAAACCATGCTGCAAGTCTGCTGGATGTCCATCATCTTTATCTCAACCTCCACCTTAAGGAGTTGACAGAGGGAGTAGAAGCAACAATGTAACAATGAGGGAGGTGGTGTTCCCAAGTAGGGGTTTTCTGGTGTGGTTGAGAGGGAACTTCCCCAGCTAAGGCTTTAACTGGGGGATGTTATACATTGGAGTGAGTGCTTACAGTTTCAATCATGGAATTAGGTATAAGGGAGGTTATATTTGATTCTATGGACAGGACAGAAAAACAGTTAGCACTAGGCAATGGAGGCATACAGTTCACCCATTGCTTTCCTAAAAATTCTCTTCTGACTCTAGGGAATGGGCACTAGCAAGAGGTTCTACTGCAAGAGCATCAAGAGAAGGAGCTCCAGAGGCATCCTTAGCAGCTAGGAGTTGGACCAATAATTCCTTCTGCTCTGCTGGGGAGAGGTAGTGGACTTCCATCCCATGGGGGCAGTAATGAGTAAAGTGACCAGCCTTTCCACATTGCTGGCAAAGCAGAGGGGTGGAAGAACATTAGCAAGCAGCATCCACATCCATAGAGATGCCTGCAGGCAGGGAGCAAGGAGGAGGAGCAGGAGTGTGCATAGGAACAGGGCAAACAGAGGGGGCAGAGACAGGTGGAGCTTGAGGTAATAGTCTTGATCTGGTAGTGAACTCAGGATGGGAGCAAATGGGAGAGGGCTGAGTGCAATGAAGTGCTTGCTTCAGTTCCATGAGCTGCCACTGCTCTTGAGCCACCTTGTACCAAATCTCAATATGTTCAACATTTGGTTGTCCTTCTGCCATGCTGTTGATGTGGTCCATGAGAGAGGAGTGGAGTCCTTGGAAGGTGAGATAGAGTAAAAGGAGTCAATGTACTCATTCAGAGACCTCTTTCCTTGACCATACTGGTCACAATTTGGAAGGAAAAGTGCAGCAGTCTTGGCAGCATCAAGAAGAAAGCTTGAAAATTGCATTCAAACTTATCCCAACTTGCAAAACTCTTCACTCCTCTATTCTTTTGGAATACCAATAGCACATACATTGAAGCATGACCTAGCCTCATATAAGAAAGGACTTGTTTGATCTTTAAAGCATCAGAGGCAAACACTTTGCTGCTCAGCTGGATATAAGAGATACAGGACTGAAGAAACCACTCTCCAGTCTTGCAGTCTCCATTGTAAGCATCCAGGAGAGTGGGGCAGGGTATTTTGAAGTGTGCCATTGTCATAGCATTCAAGCAAGCTGGTGGCAATGTGGCAGGGGGTGTAGGGACTGCCTGAGGTGTTGGAGAGGAAAGGGGAAGGCATTCAAGGGGGGCTTGGAGAGAGTAGGTAATAGTCTCTACAGATAGGTGTAAACTGGCAAATTCATTGGTGTGGAGGTTGAGAAAAGCTTGGGTAGACTGCACCTGAGTCTCCAGAGCTAGCAAATGATGCCTGCATTGTCTTGAGGGCTGGAAGTATCCAGGGGGTCCATTAGCAGTGTTGGAGTAGTCATAGAGGCTTGTCAGGCTGAGGTTGGGGACACAATGGTGGGAAAACAACTCCTAGGAGCAAGAGCCAACTCAAGCAGCTAAAAGAGGCTTCCAGATTGAAATAAGAGACTTGTTCTGCTGTAAGGGTGACCTCTGAAGGCTGTGGCTAAGTTGCACAACTGGCAGAGAGAGATCCAAAATATATTCAATGTCTGTGAAAAGTTCTAGAGGTCTAACTACTCACTTGGCAGAGGAAGATCCAAAAAAAACAAGTCTGAGGATTCCTGATGCCAGTGTTTGGAAAGTTGACTCTAGAGCTTCTAATAAAAACACTACATAACACCAAGTCCAAAGTCCAATCCCAAAAGTGGAAGTTCATCTTGATTGGCCTTGATCTCCAGCCTCCTGAGGCATAGCCACTCCAAAGTAGTACTGTTGGATAGCTCAGTTTGAAAGTACTTGTCTCCAAAAGATGAAAGGGTGGGGATGCAAGGATAGCTCATAACAAGGAAAACAAGAATGGAGTCTGACTTGGACAGGTATCCCTGACAGAGAAAGGTTCTATCTCAGGATTGCTCTTGATAGTTCAGTAGAAGAAACAAAATAGGAATGTGAAGGTAGCAAGAAAGAGGAAAGGTCACAAGCAGTAGTGTGAAGATAGGCCAAGGTGGAGTTTGTATATGAAGGAGTAGTTGTAAGTAAAATGTCATCATATAAACCACAAGAAGCAATACAAGTTGCTAGATCAGTTGAATGATCATAGCTTATAACCATTGCTGTGGTATTAGCATCATTGCTATTCTCTTTGGCAGTGAAAGCATTAGGGTGGTTTGCTTTTGTAGCAAACCTTCTGGTGATTGTTTCTTTGAAATTTACTCCTCAGAAATGTTGGTATTGTGCATCACATGCAAGAATTCAGATTGCTAATCATAATAGTGGTTTCTGTATTGCTAAGCATATTGACTATACTTTGTGTAAGTATGTCAAAAGGTCAACTGAGTAGGATATCATAGGCAGGGGATTGTAACATGTGGATCTGAAGGTATAGGGTTAAGTTGCCAATAGTGCAAGGGACATCATGAGCCAGTCCTAGTGATCAATCCAAAGTGCCATTAGTGCTCTGCATGTTTAGAAATATACCAGAATTGTAGGATAAACCAAGATTGTTAGCAATTTCTGCTGACATGGAGATGATTTATGACCTGCTATCTGTAATGCACTCTATCTCTTCTCTATTGTCAATTAGCATCACAATAGATCTCAAAGATTGTGAATCCTTAACAACAGTTAGTACCACCAGTTCTTTCCCAGGAGGAAGCAACCTGATATAGACCTCTACAGGGTCAACCAAAGCAACTTGTGCCTGGTTGGGTGTAAGTTCATTAACTGTTGAAACATTAGAACCTAGGGAGAACTGAGGCTTGTCCATGGCAAATGTTGGTAAGGCTTCTTCAAATATATTGCTAGGGTCTTGTACCATGTTTGAATTAGCACCTGCAAGTTGCTTAGGCATAATGGCAGTCCAAAGCTGATTCATGATATCTGGCAACATAGAGCAAAATTTGCTCACAGATACTGTGACCTTGGCACTTATTACCCTGTCAAAAACTGCCTTGAACTGTTCAATATTATATATTAGAGGCATGTTGCAGTAAGCACTATTGTTGTGTCAGTCAGGGGCAGCAAAGTTTTGGTTGGCTAGAGAGGCATAGCAACCAGGGATACCAGAAAACAGGTGGACAGGGGGCTGGTTAGTGAGCTCAGGATCTTTAGCAATGGGAGGCATATTGCATCATTTGGTTGCTTTGCCTTTATCAGCTGGCTTAGCAGCAGGAGTTGGTATGGGATTAGATGGGAACATGGTTGCTGGAGTATTGCTATTCAATGGAGTCACCCTTAGGGTGTCACTAGTCATTTGGTAAGAGGTTTTCCACATGACTCAGAAGGGCCTCCCCCATGTCCACTGCCACCTCCCACCACAACCTGGGCTCCATGGAGTTTCTCCACCAGTGCCCTGCCAGTAGCCTCTCCATATGATCCACCCCCTGCCTCAACTCTGGAGGGAGATCATGGAGCATCTGCCCCAACCCATCTTGAATCAACACAAGGGTGGTGGAGGCCCCATCCAACAGGATCCAGTGTTCCCAGACCCAATCTAGAACAGAGAGTGAGTGGGGTTGAAAAAGGGAAGGATGAAACTTACACATCACATCCCCTCACCCCAACACAGCCTCATTTGCCAACCACTCCTCCCACCTCCTCTTGGCCTCCACCTCCACCTGGCACCCCCTCACTTTGACCACCCCTCACTGCTCCACTGCCCCCACTGCCTGCATCTCTAATTGCCCCAACTGCTCCCAAAGTCCTCATACCTCCAGGGCCCTCACACTGGCCTCCCTCATTGCAGCCTTGTAATCATGTCAGGCCACCTCCTGATCCTGCCATGCCACTTCACCCTCTTCCTGGACTCCCCAGAGCTCTTCCCCCCACATTGCTAACTGCCCCTCCAACTCAGCCACCTGCCACCACAACACCTCAATGCCTGACTCTAGCACCAGACCAGAACTCCCTTGCAGACATGCCACCAAAACCCCTGAGTCTGGTGAGTACATGTGGACTTCCAGGGGACTGGCCATTGCCACCTCACCCTGGGGTCTCTTACTTGGCCCCACCTCCAGTGGGGGGGATGCCCTATGCTTTCCTTTGTCCTTCAAAAGCAGGGCCCCCTCTTTGCACCCACCCTGCAGCAGCCCTACCTTCCCCCAGGATCACCCCTTCCCACTGTCTCCCCCAGGATGCATGGACTGCAATGCCCCTTCAGACACCTGACCCCTTCACCCCTCCTCCAACCACTCTGAGACCCAGTCCTAGTCCCACTCCTACTCCGCTGTGATGCTCACCACCTGCCACTTCCAGGATATGGAACATTTCTCATGTCTTGCATGACATGGCAAGCACATGAAGGAATTCCAGCAAGACCCCATGGTGAGTTCCTTGAACTTGCACTCCTCCCTGTGAGGAGCACAAGTTACACACTGAACAGTCAGGTTAGCTGGGGGCATGCAAACCCTCAATAAGACATCAACTTACTGGGGCTTCTGCTAGACACCAGGCTAGAGTGGGGGGCCCCTGGATCCTCTCCACCACCTCCACAAATTGCTCTGCCATAACCTCCTCCTGCCTAACCCTCTGGGCCTCTGGCACTACCTGCACCTCCTCTGGCTCTAGTACTGACTTCAGAGGATGCCCTGATGAACCAGGGGCTGACTCAGTAGACTGTCTGGGACCCCCAGGAAGAGAAGAACCCCTAGAGAACCCAGCCACAGAAAGGGACAGCTCTATGCAGGAAGGTCAGTAGACTTTATCTCTGGGAACAGAACACTTACAATGATGGTACATGGCATCCACGTGATGCCAATCTTGCCACCAGTCATACTTGGCTTGATCTCCCTCATATTCTGCCCAAACATTGATGGCATTCTTGTTGGAAGGAGGAGGGGTTGGGAAAGACAAGGATGAGTTGGGCATGGTGGGCAAAGCCATGAGGGGGATAACAATGGTAGGCTGGACATGTTTTGGCCCCCTTTTATTTTAGCTTCTAGTTGAAGAAGTCATCATGCTTCAACTTCAATTCTCACACCACCACCATCCTCCAGGGATTCCCCTGCACCTTGAAGGGTCTTGACACTGAAGGGTGGGTGATGTCATGACCCATCTCTGAATCCCTGCCTCACTCCAGACCTCCCCCAAACCCACCCAGCAAGCCTGGAATGTATTCTTCCTCATCCTCCAACCTCTATGACACTTTCTTACCCTCTACAACACCCCCCTACACCTGGCACCTGCTCTGGCAACCCCCAAAGCTTCTCTGGAAAACCCCAATGCTTCTCTGGCAGTCCCCATGATCTCCTGACATCCCCTCCATGTCTGGGTAATTCCACCCTCCCCCAGCATGCATCATGGTTATGCATCAAGACAATACCACCACCTGACTAACCAGTCTCAGGATGCCCTAAACAACCATACCTGAGACCCACTCACATGAACTGACCTCAGACTCGCAGCCCTGGAGGAGTTCCTTCCACAGATACTTATGCCATAGTGTAGTAATAGTTAAGTAGTTTTGATATTACCTACATTCTTGTGCTTGTTATGTCTCTCATGTATCCATCTTCCTATTCCATATTGTCTTGTTGAATCTTATTGTCTCCTGATTGCATCTGTTTCCATCTTATCAGTCTCAATCT
>JAGGAV010008347.1:0-10372 GCA_017657295.1 Termitomyces sp. DKA64 | reverse complement strand
TTGGATCTCCCTCTGCCAGGTGAGTAGTTATGTCCATAGACCCTTGTACAGTACTGAATAGACTTTGGATCTCCCTCTGCCAGCTGTGTGACTTAGCCACAGCCTCCAGAGGTTGCCCTTACACCTCCCATGCCTTGGGGAAGTAGTGTTGCCCCTTGCCTGCTGCTCACTTGTTGCTTACTGCTGCCCACTAGACTCTGGACCCTGTTGGCCTCTCTCTAGTGCCAGACAACCACTTGCACACCTGGCCTCCAACTCTTTATACACCCCTGCCTCTTGTTGACTCCACCACTCACTATATGGCTGGCCCCTTGTCCATTCCCTGGCCTGCTGCTGCTTTTATGCCAGCTCACTGGTCACTCACTTGTTGCTTGCTGTGGCCTGCTGGTCACCTCTTCATTGGCCAGCTATCAGCCAAACCTCCTACTGCTGCCACCTCTATATTATGTGCATGGTGCTTTACAACTACAATCTGGCTTAAGCCATCATGCTTTTTACTTTCCAGCCCTGGCTGCTCCCTCACCCCACCCTACTCTGTTCAGGCTGCTATGCTTGTGCCCTTGAGTGATGTTCTCTACCCACCTGAAGCTGTGTCCATTGGGTCAATAGACCTTGAGGGGGGGGTGATGTAAGGGGACCAGTCTTTGGACCATCCCATGCTCATTGGGCTTAGCCTGTTCTATCTAGCTGACCTCCAGACCACCTGGCCCTTCTTACTCCCTCAACATCTTGGCTCCCAGGCCTAATGTGTCACAACCTGTCTCTAACTCTTGCCTCTCCAGCCCACCCCTGGACTTTGCCTAACCAAGCTCAGCAAGCCTTGGGACACACTTCCTCTCTCTGGAAATCTCCACAACCTCCATGACCCTCTTCAACCCTTGGTGCCTGCTCCAGCAAACTCCAATGCTTCTCTGGAGATCCGCAATGCTTCCCCCAGTAGGATTCCCCATGACTTTTCTGACCATCCCCAAGTGCTTGAATAACTCCAACATGCCCTCCACCTTCCCCAGCACACATCACAGCAATGCATCAAACATGGCCAACCTCTGCCCACTAAGTCTTGGACACCCCCTACACCTGGATGGTCATAGCCAATACCCACCATTCCTATGTGGCCTAAGTCTTAGACCCATGGCCTGGAGGACATTCCCCCAACACTATTTAAGTCCTAGTGTAATACCATTTATAGTAGTCTTGATATTAACTACCTACTGTCTGTTGTTACATTTGTGTCTCTCATCTCTTTCATTTTATTGTTCCATCTTATCAATTTCAATCTTATCTGTTTCTTTTTTGTCTTGTCTCTGTCTCTCATCTTATCTCCTCTCTCTAAGTTCTCATCTTGTCTTGTCTGTTTCTTTCCAAGTCTCTCATCTTGTTCCTATTGGAGGTGTGCAGGTCAACATGAGAGAGTCAATTCCAGGGCTCTATCCTAAGGAGTGGGTGCCCTGCTAGAGGTTTCCAGTTCATTGATGTAAGAGAAGGTGTGGGTGCAGGTGAGGTTGCTGTCAGCAAGATTGAGTTAGAGGATCCTTAGGTGCATGGCTTGGATTTGGTGGGTTGATCTTGGATGCAGAAGGTGCTGGGAACAGAGTATGCCTGGAGGCATGCTGAGGGGCCAATGATGTGGGCAGCAGGCTGATCAAAGAATCCTCCTATGGAGTTGGAGGACCTCAGAATATTGGAAGCAGCATTAAGCTCTTCCTGCTGCTGAGGGATAGGAGACAGAGCTTCAGTTTGTGCTCTGGTCAATTTTTCTTGCTGTACATGGAAGGAGTGGGCAGAGTCTAACAGGTCCTCAAATTGTCAGGGGTTTGGACTGGTGTGGATCTCCTCAATCAGGGCATATAATTCATCCTGAAGGTTGGCATCAACTCTGAGCACTCTTGATGTTCTCAGGGAGGATGCCCTGCTGGTAGCATTCATGAAAATTGAGGAGACAGTCCACTCATGTCATGGATTTAGCAAGCTCCATGAAGGAGATACAAAGAGAATGGAGGACTTCATCATATTGCTGGATGTAGGCTTTGACCTGTTGCTGCCTAGGGGAGGATGGTGATTGGATTAAAGGTTAAGCAGAGAGTTGGGGCTGGGGGAGGAAATAGTTGTCCAGTTGTTCCTGTGCAACTAGGGCTGCAGTGAAGACTGGGTAGGCATAGTAGGGTTCTGGGGCAAAGAAGGCTGAGTTGACTGGGGCCATAGGTGCCCACATGGTCATTAGCAGGTAGGGGTAGGTCTCTTCAGCAGTGTGCAATGAGGGGTGTCACCAGTCCAGGGGTATTCAACCACTGACAAAGGGGCCATAAGGTACCTGGTTCTGATCTGGAACCCAGTATTGGGGAGCTGGTGCAGCACAGCAAAATTTGTGGGCATGATCAGATAGAATGGGGCATAGTAGTGGTTAGGTATCAGCCTACTGTAGATATCAGTTAGATAGCCAGTGGGTGGGTATGTAGGATTATACATAGACATTGAGAACAGGGTAGGGAGAGTCTTGGTATTATGTCAGGTTCTGCTGACCTTGGAGGCTCATATCTACTGAGCAAGTCCTTACTAGGCAGACTCAATGTTTTACACATTTAATCTGTGCTCCAATAAGCTCTGGACACAAGGAACTGATGAACAAGGTCTAGGAAGTGATCTGAGTAAGTCTGGGGAACTCCAGGGATGTGCAAGGAGTAGCACAAGCAAGGGGTGAGTGCCAGGGTGTAAGGTACAGAGTTCCAGGGGCAGCTATCAGAAAGGAAGGGGATGTTGGAGTCATGAGTGAAGGGAGAAGAACTGGAGGTTGAAGGGGAATCAGGTATGGAGTGATTGGACCTTGTGGATAACTCAGAATGGGGTTCAAACAAGTATGCAGGATTATGGGGAAAGATACAGAAACATGGAGATAAAAACAGAGGCTGGAGATGAGAATGTAAATAGAGTTGAGACAAGAGAGGCATACAAGAGAAGACAGAAATGGAAAGAGATGAGATAAGACAAGATGAGAACAAGAACAATGAGATAATATGAGAATGAAAATGAGATAGAATTGAAAGATAAAAGACAGAGCACTAAAGTAATGTCAAGACTACTTGTAGCTGATATTATCCTACAACTTAAATACAAACAAGAGACCTTCTCCAGGAATGCAAGTCTAAGGTTGGGGCTCATTGGGCCCATGCAGGTCTGACAGGTGTTGATATTGATCTAGTGAGCAGGTCACAGTGATAATTTGATGCAGATCCACAATGTGTAATATATGCCAGAGGGCCAGAAGAAGTATCAGGGTTACTTGGATCTTTGATGGGAAGTTGGGAGGGTGATATAGCCCACCAGAGAAAGTGCCAGGGTCTGCTGTGTGGGCATTGAGGGTGAATGGAGGTCAGAGGAGTTTGAAGAGGGGCTGGTGTGTGCTCCAGGCTGTTGGGGTTGCTTGGGGTGAGGTCTGGGGGTTCAGATGGGTCATGACAGCTTGTATGTAGGAGCTTGTGTCCAGTGTTGATCATACTACCATGCCATGTCATCCTTTGCCTTCACCAATGCTGCCTTTGCCTCCTCTTGTGCCCTCTCCATTCTGTCCACAAACTTGTTCACTGAGTTGTTCCTGAGGGATGTGCTCAAGGTTCAAATCCCATGCAAGGGTGTCTGCTGGTACTCAGGAAGAATGGAGTCATCTGAGTGAAAGAATGAACATGATTGTTGTACTGGAAGTTGGCATTAAGCAGAAGCTCATACCAGTCATCATGCTGTTCATTACAGAAGGATGATAGGCTGTGATTGTATAGAGCTTCACTCCAAGCAGGTGATACAGTTCTTGAGTGAATTCTGCCACAAGCTGAAGGCCTTGGTTGGAGATATATTCATCAGACAGACCATGGAGGTTCCAGACTATTCTTCTGGTACAGGCTGGCCACTCCCAACACAAAGCAGGTGGTATGAGTAGGGATGAAGTGGGCCTGCATGCCATAGAGGTCCACTACTACTATGATGGCATCATACCCATGAGCAGCTGGGAGCTTGACAATGAAGTCCACTGAAGCAACACTCCAGCAGGCAGCTGGGATGAGAAGAGGGTGGAGCTGACTCCATGGGTGGCTGACAGTGGGGTTTGGTGCAAATGCAGAGGTCACAAGTGCCGGTGTAGGTGCCTACATACTGGGACGTCTGAGGCCACCAATAGTTCCAAGACACTAGTTTTGGTGTCTTGAATCTGCCAGGATGTCTAGCCACACAGGAGTTGTGGTGTTGCTCCACAATGTGTCAATGGAGTTTAGGCATGTTAGGCACATAGATGCATCCTCAGAAGATTGAACCCATCCTAGAGACCCTACTTGTCTGCATGTACCAACTTAACTCTACTGGCTTGTTAGGCTCAAAGGGCCTAAGCAGCCTGAGCAACTGCATCCTCTTGCACACCCTCCTGATTTTGCTGCCAAATGTCCTTGAGGATGTTCACCTCATTATCTTGGACCACAATCCCTTCTAGAGCACAAATGGCAAAGAGTTCAGGCTTGAGGAGGACAATGTTATCATTATCACCTCCCTCAGTGCCATGATGAGTCCTCCTAAACAATGCATCTGGTTTGCCCATGCTCTATATAGGTTTGTCAATGCAGCAAGAAGTCAAAGTTGGCCAGATACAGGGACCATCAAGCTTGGCATTGATTGAACTTCTTTGTCATATAGGAGTACTTGAGGTTCTCAAGGTCTGGTCAAACTTCAAACTTGTGCCATGTGCCCTCAAGGAGATGCCACCATTCTTCAAAAGATCAAATAATAGCTAGCATCTCCTTGTCATGGATCTCATAATTCCATTCTACTGCATTGAGGCTTTTAGAATGGAAGGTGACAGGATGCCACTTGCCATCCTCCTCAACCTGCTGAGGAATGACTGCTCCATCAGCTTCAACATTCATGGAAAGAGGAGTCATCATCAGAGAAGAGGAGGACCAGTTTAGAGGTGACAGCTTACTTGAGGCTGTTAAAGGCAACTTGCTACAAGAACTCCTATTGCCATGCTGTGTCCTTGACAGTGAGGTCAAAGAGAGAATGAGCATGGTGAGAGAAATTCTGAATAAACCTCCAATAGAGGTTGACAAAACCTAGAGAGGCCATGACTTCCTTTTTGTTCTTTGGCTCTGGCCACTCTGCTACATCAGCCACTTTAACTAGATCCATCCTGGCTATTCCATGCAAGAGGATCAAAGTCAGGTCCTCAACCTTAGTCTGCTTGGACTCACACTTCTCAGGCTTAAGGTAGAGCTGGTGATGGCAGAAGCATTCCAAGACAATGCATGTGATCTAATGATGCTCTTCCAAGGTCAGTGTAGATGAGGATATTTTTAAGGTACACACAAACAACACCTTTTTCAATCAGATCACAGAAGATGTCATTCATCATTGTCAGGAAGGTGGCTGGGCTGTTAGTGAGACCAAAAGACATTACCAGAGGCTCAAAGAGTCCATAATTGGTTCTGAATGCTGCCTTCCACTCATCTCCTTCTTTGATGCACACATTATTGTAGCCCCAACAAACATCCAACTTGGTGAAGTAGTGTGCATCTCAAAGGTTTTTGACAAGTTCAGAAATGAGTAGAAAGGGATAGCATTTCTTTACTGTCATTGCATTCAAGACTCGATAGTCTTGAACCAGATGAAGAGACCCATCCTTGTTCTTAACAGAAAAGACTGGAGAGGCCATTGGAGACTTAGAGGGCCATATTTGACCAGAGCCAGAATCCTTCTGCAGAGACACATCTAGCTCATCTTGCTCACAGGGTGCAAGTGGATAGACTTTACAGCTGGAGAGTTCTGCACCAGGTATCAGCTCAATTGGATGGTCCCATTGCTTGCATTCTGGGAGTGAATCAAACAATGCCTTGAAGAAGAAGTCCACAAAATTATGGTGGTGATGAAGAACTGTGCTACAAAAAGGCTTGGACTGGGAATTTGCCACAAATGCCTCAGCTACTTATTGAGAGGTTGTCTGACTAGCCCAATTTCTGCTACCATGGGAGAAGAGCAGAGTGTTGTAGCATAGATTGTATCCCCTCCCACAATGGTCTCATCCAGAGACTTGGGGTCCAGAGCATCAGCAGTTTCCCCTTTGCATCCCTCATCCTCATAGAATTACACCCAGCACCTTGGACATCCTCATAGAGGGCCTCTATGAGGGAATGCCAGATGGGGGGGAGGATCCAAGAGGTCAAGATCAGCATATAAGAGATGCCTTGCATGACAAGCATGCACAGCAGCATGCTTATGGACCTTTCCTCTATGCTCCTTGCAGGCTTCTGCTGCACAGGTCATGCAACAATGGGATCAGCAACTCATCTTCACCTCACCCTTGGTCCAGTCAATCTCAATGTTCACATAATCAGGTGAACCCTAAGATCATGTCTTGCTTTCCCAAGTTGGTGACAGCAAAACTGGTATGCTTTGAGTAGTCCTAGTACTGAAGCACCAAATCCACCACAAAATAAATTGAGCCAGCTTCATTGAATATGCCATCAGCATTGTACATCAGGATTGGACAAGAGAGGGGGCAAGTAGTGAGACAGTGTTGTTGCACATAGTCTGTGTTGAGGAAGAGGCCTGTTGCTCCACTATCAAGCAGGGCAAACAATGCTTTGGGTCTGCTGGGTATCCATTGTCTCAATTTCTACTTGTGACTTCCAAGAATTGGCCAAAGGGGTGGAAGCAACAACACAACAATAAGGGAGACAATGTTCCCAGGCTGGAATCTGAGGGTGTAGGCCAAGAAGTGTATTTCAATCTGAGGCTTTAGCTGGGAGGGGGGTTTGTATGGCTGAAGAGGGGCTTATTGTTTCAGGTGTAGTGTCAAGCACAACAACAGATATATCTGATTCTACAGACAGTGGAGCAAAACAATTAGCACTAAGCAATGGGGGCATACAGGTCATCTGCTGCCTTTTTAAAAATCCTCCTTTGACTCAACAGGCACCACCTCTAACTTACTAACAGTTTCAGCAGAAGGAGAAACTGTGGACACATCTGGAGAAGGGGCTCCTATTGCATCTCAGGCAGCCAAGATTTGGACAAGTAGCTCCTCTTGTTCAGCAGAAGAAAGGTAGTGCACTTCCAACCCTTGAGAACAGTAACAGACAAAGTGGTCAGCCTTTCCACAGTGCCAACACAGCAGAAGGGTAGAAGATGGCTGCCAGGAGGCACCAACATCCATGGAGACTCCCTGGGATAGAGGATGTGTGGTGGCAGCTAGATGTGCACAAAGGGGAAAAATATAAGAGGGAGCAGGAAGAATTGCACTTGCTTGTGGGGCAGCAGGATGATAAAAAAGAACCAGAAGATGCTGGATACATCACAGCTCATGCTTCAGTTCCATCAGCTGCAACTGCTCATGTACCACCTTGGACCAGGTATCAACATGTCTATCATCAGGGTGCCCCTCCACTATACTATCAATATGATCCATGAGAGAGGGGTGGAGTCCATCACAGAAAGTGAGGGAGAGCTGCAGACTATCAGAATATCTAGCCTGCTTGACCAGCACATGGAACAAGTCATTGTACTTGTCCAGAGACCACTTCCCTTGACCATATTGATCTCAGTCTTGAAGGGAAAGGGCTGCAGTCTTGGCCAGATCAAGGGGAAAAACTCAGCTCAGAAATCCTCCTCAAACTCCAGTCAATCCATGAAACTCTCTACCCCTCCTGGGCACTAAAGGATACACAGTGCATAAGTCAAAGCTCAGCCAGCTTTCATGTAGGAGAGGACCCAGGCAATTCTTCAGGGCATCAGAGGCATAGGCTGTATCACTCAGCTGGATATAGGTAATGCAGGATTGAATGAAATGTTCCCCAACCTTACAGTCTCTGTCAAATACATCAGGGGGTGCTGAACAAGGAAGTTTAGAGTCAGGAGCCAAGAAGCCTGGACTAGGTGCAGAAGAGAACTTTCCTAAAGTGGCTGGAAGCATAAGGGAGGTAGTAGGAGCAGGGGAAAGGTGTTCCAGGAGGGTCTAGAGAGAGAGGGACACAGCTTCAGTGGTCTGACATGGTCCAGTAAGTTCAGCAGTGTGGAAGGTAAGGGAAGCTTGGGTAAGTTGGACCTGTGTCTCCAGAGACAACAAGTCCAGGCATTATCCTGGGGGCCTGATGCATCAGGGGTAAGTGCTAGAGGAGTTGATTGGGTTATAGGGAAAGCACAGGGAGTATCCAGACACTGGTGGGGGAGAGACCTTTTCTTTGCCTTGACTTATCAAAACAAAGGCTTCAATTGATTGACTTGTCAAAAAATTGAGAAGGAGGCTCCCAGACCAAAGCTAGAGACTTGTTTTGCTGTAAGAGTGACCTCTGGGGGCTATGGCTAAGTCACACAACTGGCAGAGGGAGATCCAAAGTCTATTCAGCATCTACAAAGAGTTCTAGAGTTCCAGCTACTCACCCAGCAACACTCTCTCATTATACCCCCACATATAGATCAAAGATGCCTCCAAGTACTACCTACAAATTTTGTGGATCCTATCCCTTTCATGTCCACTGGCATAGTTTCTCCTGCTGCTGGGAAGAAGCTTTTGAAACCTTCTCCTTGCACTAGCATAGGTGGATATAAGGGACATTTTCACTTATCAGCTTTCATTGGCTGCACTGCAGGCTCAACCTGCAGGCACAGTCCCTCAGAGGCTTCAGTGAAGCCTCCATAGGACACTTATAGCTTCACCACCAGCAGGGGATATAATGGGGATGTGACATGGTGAGCTCCATGGTGGTCTTGAGAGTGATAGGAGTCTCCATGTGCTGGGCACTTGGCCTTTGTTATAAATGCCTGGTCCTCCAGAGTCACTATAGTGCCATTATGAGAATTGCCAAGGTTAAATTTTTAACCTTGTGATTGTATCACTAGCAGTGAACTCTTGATTGAAGTTCAGTACTATTTTCCATAGCAAGAAGTCACAAGCTTGATTAACCAAAAGAATGTGACATTGCCATTACTCTCTTATGGCTCCTAGCTCATAGCATACAGCATGCAAGTTCAGGACCATATTGATTTCTGTCTAGGTGCATGTATGTTGTTCCTGCTGGAAAAGTTCATGGCCAGACTCCAAATCAGATACTTTAATGTACTTATCTTGTACTTGATGTAATGAAAAAAGTAGCTAATGGGAGTGTTGGAAGGTGCTGCCATTTATGGACAAATATCATAGATAATTATCTATGAAAAAGAAGTATAGGTTAGCCCAAATAAGTCAGGCCATTACACACCATTCTAGGCATAGGATTTTGTGAAGCATCCCATCCAGGAAAGGGATAACTACAGTGGCTCGAGCAAAGGTAAGCTGATGAATAGGTCTCAGCCTGTTGTCTCTTCTACTTTTATGTGCAAGAGCAGATAGTGGTACCATTGTAGGAATAGGATTTTTTAAGGGAGTATCCTATCCTTTAGGAAAATAAAGGATGACCACAGCAGGCTGATTGACTGAGTATCTAACACCTAACCCCCAGATACATACACCTCATCAAACAAAACATGTAAAACTGTGAAGAGACAGAGTAAGAACAAGCCCTGAAGCATGAGGATCATGTCAGATGAGTTAATTGGGCATTTAATTATTATTTAGTTGTTTGGCAAAGATGTAGGTGCATATCCAAGGACTATGATTTACTGGAAGCCTCGAAAATATGAAGCTTAATTGACTACATTGTCAACATTGTACTTGTATTACTGCCCAGACAGAGCACCAACACTTTCCCAAAAACTGTATCATACATTAGCAATGCATATTGACTAGGTAGGCTAGACAAGGCTTCCCACCTGCATCGCTGCAACAAAGAACTAGATGTTTCAATTGGTTCAACGACGGGTGCACCTGCAGCAGTCTTGTTGAAAAGCATCTCCATAGAGTTTTCTGCCCAGACATTCCATTGGGGTGTTATGGTAGGCTCCGGTTTGACATTGGGATCAAGCGACATCGCAAAGTCAAGGAATGAATGCGAAAAAGCCATGGCGAAGTCAAGATTGCTAAACAGCCTAGGTCCAAAACTGTGAAGAAAGGTAAATTTCGTGATCTTAAGAGAAGGGACATTGCATACGACGGGAAGTAATATGCGATGTCGTCTTCGTGATGAGCTGGTGGAATGGCAAACTCTCCCTGAAGACATTTTGGAGCCAAGTATGAACGCTAAGGGAGAAATTCAAAGCTCACCTTGAAAGACTTCTGAAATGCACGCAGGAGAAAATAAGTTGGGCATTTGATGATAGCTGATGGAAACGTGATGAGCGGCCTGGTAAGACTCGACATGACAGAGTGTGAATATAGCGACCTTCACCCAGGACAGCATTGGCTTGATCGATAGGGGCGCCGAGATTTGCATACTGGGCGGTAGCCTCCGCAATCTCTTGTGCACCC
>JAGGAV010008346.1:0-10406 GCA_017657295.1 Termitomyces sp. DKA64 | reverse complement strand
GAAGTGACATATAGTGGCTCAGAGATTCCATGCAGGCTATGAGGGGCTTTTAGACCAGGATAAGAGACTTGTTCTGCTGTAAAGGCAACCTCCAGGAGTGATGGCTAAATTACACAGCTAGCAGAGGGGAATCCAAAGTATATTAGAACCAGTAATTGACAATACAAATGGTAACTAATCACCTAGCAGAGAAGAATCCAAAGAGAACAAGTCTAAGAATTTCTGCTGCTTGGTGCAGTGCATCAGGGGGTGGAAGGGGTGTGGAAACAACTGTGTAGGTGACTGGAGTTAGCCAAAGCATGTAGCAAGAGATCACAGAGAGTTCTGGGGGTTTTCAGAAATCTTTGGGAACCTGTAGAGCACCCCGTAGCCATTGAACAAGCCTTGGGGAAGCAGAACTGGGCAAGGAGAGTTGGTGTTGGACAGGGGCAGAGGTCAGAAGAGGGTAGTCCCCTGACAATACCCTACTTTACTGTTGTTCAATGCCATTGCAACTAACCATTAGTGTTTCATCACACTACACTCTCTACCTTCATAGGCCTTCTATTAATAACAATGTTGTTGACAAAATCCAAGGACATTTTGTTTTTATGCATAAACAGTGTATCAATCATTATATTGTGGCAATCAAACTTTGCTATGTTTATATACTCTTTTGATGATATTCTCAATGTCTCCATGCCAAATGTAGAATAGCATGGCCTAGGTGAAGCATTAATAACTCCTCTATTTGTGTACTCAAATTGAGTTCACATAGGCAAACTGAGGTGTAATACCCACTGTCATACTACTAGAATCCCAGATTAATATCTATATACATACCTAGACACTCTGTCTCCTCAGCAGTAGTGCAGATAGCATAGCTGGGTTAATGCCTTATATTCACTTTGGGGAACCTTGTAGACCTCTGGAGAAACACCTGTTAGAAACAGGTCACATGATTATAATAATAATAATATCACTGGCTTTTGCCCTTGTATTCAATGAGTCTTATGTGGGTATCATCTATGTCCACACTGTACTATATCTAGGGTCAATTTATGCACATCCCCAGCAGCTACTCTGGCCAGACACTTTTTCAAGTGTGCCAGTTATGCCCCATAGCCACTTTTACTACAATTTGATTCTGCCAGTGTTCATACAGCCCTCAATTTAAATCTCTGATTATGTACTGTTATTGTGCCATCCCCTCCATTTTAACTGTTGCACTTGTCAAGGTGTGCCAGATAATAATCTGACAGGTCCTACTAACACTAAACCTCCCCACACCCAAAGCTGGTGTACTAAACACATGCTTGAATGAGCCTGATCAGTTGTTAAGCTGGCTGCAGCCATTATGCCAACCGCACCCCCCCCAGTACTTGGTATAGCAGATATTCAACTACCAATCACACTGTTTTGCCAATACAAACCTGGGTCCCACTGTTCTTATGGTTGACAGGATTATCCAAGCTGCCAAACTACTTGCTGATATGTTGGTTTCACATGATCATTCCCAGTCCTCCCTTTTTTCCAGATGCAAGGCTCCCAGATCTTTTTCTGATCTGGAAGGAGCATAAGATGCCTTGATCTCATCATAAGGGGCAGCTTTGGTGTACTCATGGGCATCATATGACTTCCAAAGTTTGCTTCCCCAGAAAGGTGGCTTCTGGCAGTGTTGAATAAGCCAGATGTAGTGTCTAAGGTGTTTTCTGCCAAAGGCTGCATTACATGTGAGAATTGAACTAATGACCTTACATGTTCTACTCAGAGTTGCTGTCTTGCCCTCCCTAAAAACACAATGGTGCCAGCTGAGCCACCATGCCCCTTGGTCACATGGTTTTTAACAGGTGTTTCTCAAGAATCATTAAAAACAAACTTTCAGAAAATTCAAACAAAGGTCTTTTGGGTTTCTATACTACTTCTTGAGGAATAAAAAAAGCCCTCAGCCTCTCACATCCCACAACCCTACAACAACAAACAAAGGGTTTAACATGATTGGTCTGGCCCTAGAATGTGCTGGAGGCAATGCCACCTTCCACACTGCATCAAGCAGAACAACATGTATTAATGCTTTGTTCAGCCAACAAACACTGCTGGGGGGCTCCACAACTCCCCCCTTGTTGTCCCCTCTCCAACCCACCACCCACTGCCAAAAAATGCTTGAGGGGCATGCAAATGCTGCCTCCCACATTACATTACCCCAAATGAAGCATCTGTATGCTTTTCCAGCTGGCAAATGTTTGTGGGGGGGCTCCATGACCCCCTTCTCCTCCTCCCCTCTGCAGAATCTCAATCAAGGACCATCCTTCACTCAGAATTATTTGGAAGGTAAGTTTATCTCTCACACATTTCACTCAGCCTTTACTTCATGTCTTGTGACAGAGTCAAGTCCATTGCATATCTCTCCTCCAGAGTCCTACTCATATACTTATGACAGAGCAGCATCTGCCAGCATACCAAATTTTTCAGTGCATCAGCATTGGCCCACATATGAATCAGAGGAGACAGGCAGTTGGCAGTCATAGTCCACTATTTTGCCCCCACTATGTCATGAGTCATGATGGCAATCTGAACATAGAGATCAATACAACCAAGAATGGAATAGGTTTCAGGATTTTGAATACTCCAGCCAAAGTGAACAAGAATACAAAGTTGAAAGGTCATAATGTGACACATAGAGGGTTGATCAATCAAAGGCTTTGATTGTACCAACTTTGAAGAGGGCCAGGGTCAGCTCCATTGGACATCAGGGCAGGTGGGGAGATAGACAAGGACTTGTTGCTTAAGATAGGCTCTAATGGAAGAATGTAATTTTTTTTTCCTTGAAGCCATGTGGGAGATGATCAGGGCCACCTTTCCACATTGTCAACAGAGCAAAGGGGCAGAGGAACACTGATGTATTGCATCCACATCCATAGGGACCTCCTGATGCAAAGAGCAATGGGAAACTGGTGCCAGGGCATGGATGAAAGAGGAGTGGTGCTCAAGGAGTAAACCCACCTTGAACAAGGAGGGAAGAGAGTGTGGTCCCCAATGCAGCTCACATTTCAGTTCCATGAGCTGCCACCAATGACAAGCTACCTTATACCATGTCTCAATGTGCTTGTCATCAAGTTGTCCTTCTGCCATATCATTGATTTGACCCATGAGAGAGGGGTGGAGGCTATCATGGAAGGTGAGGCAGAGTTGTAGGCCATCTGGATATCCAGCCTGTTCAACAAGGGCTTGGATTCCCTTGACCATATTGATTGCAGTCACAAAGGGAGAGGGCAGCAGTCTTAGCAGAGATAAGAGGGAAGAACTCAGCTCAGAATTTCTGTTCAAACTCAACCCAACTTGCAAAACTCCCCACACCTCCAGTCCTTCAAAACACTTGCAACCATGTAAGTGGAGGCAGAGCCCAGCTTTGTGTATGAATAAACCCCAGCAATTTTGAGCTTGTCTGAGGCAAAGGCTTTACTACTCAGCTGGATATAGATAATACAGTACTGCAGAAATTGGTTCCTAGTGGTGTGGGCCTTATTTAAGCATCAAAGAGTACAGGGTGAGTTATTTTAGAGTGAGGCATGGTTGTAGCCCCAAAGCAAGATAGATTTATGTAGACTAGAGAGTTTCAAGGTATGGAGGGTGAGAGAAGCTTGAGTAGATTGCACCTGGGTCTTCAGAGTGAGCAACTTGTTTCAGCCTTCATTCTGGAGAAACACAGGGAGTAGCAAGACACTAGTGGAGAGAAACCTTTCATTTGCTTTGAGTTGTCAGGCAATTGATTCAAAAGGGGCCTCCCAGATCAAAGCTAGAGATTTATTATGCTGGAATGGTGACCTCTGGAGGCTGTGGCTCAATGACACAACTGGCAGAGGAATATCCAAAGTCTATTCAACATCTACAAGGAATGCTAGAGTTTTAGCTACTCATCTAGCAGAGGGAGATCCAAAGAGAACCAGTCTTATGATTCTCATGCCAATGTGTGGAAAAGTTACTCTAGAGCTTCTGGAAAAAAACATGCAACAACAACTAAATTCAGCACCCAATCCAAGAATGGAAATCCATTGTAAATGGCCACAATCTCTGGCCTCAGGGCACATGACCACATGAAAGTGTCACTGCTGGATAGCCCCTGTTCAAGAGTACTTGTCTCCAGAAGATGGGAGGACAAGCATAAGTAACAGGCTTGGAATAAGAGAAACAAACAGTTCCCTGACAGATGCTATCCCCAAGGTGATAGAATTCAACTAGCCAAGAGATGTAGAAATCCCTTAAGAGCAGATGCATCTGTGGGCTTTGATTGCTTGGCTGATGGAGCAATACTTGATGGTGCAGGCAAAGAGCATTTTTTTAAGCAATGTGGAATCATATGATAACCTATAACTTTATGAGAACATACATGTCAAGTAAGAACTATAGTTACACACCTGAGTGATGTCCACACTGCCATTCTCCAAATATGCTCCTGGAGATGTGGCTTGGCTGCCAGAAACACCAGTGATGCTAACAGAAGGAGAACTCTGAGTCTCTGATGCAGAGAACAGATCAATAATGTTGTCATTGGATTGTCTAAGACCTACTGATGAGTTTGATGGATGAAAACATGAGCACCACAAATTGTTGATGGCATCAGCTATGGCATAACATCAAGATGAGCCCAGTCCATTGTTCTTAAAAGGGCTGACATCCTTGTGGATTTTGATATAGGCAGCTGAGGAACTTTCCAACTTGGGAGTGATGCTGACACCAGTTTTATCATCCCATGTCCAACCAGAGACAGATTTGATGACAATATGAAAGGTTTTACAGAACTAATCAGAGTCTAAGAGTGGTTACCAGAAAGATCAAAGGAAGCACTGACCTGAGACCACTTTTTCTGGCATGCCTTTACAGTTTTTGGCCCACCTTTTATCACAAGTGAAGTGAGGACATCAGAAACCGCCTGAAAGATGGTTTCCTTCAAGTTGCCACTATCTCTAGCAGAAGCCTGGTGCTCAAGAAGAAGATCAAGGAACTTGCATTTATCCTCAGAAGTCCAGGTAGCTTTAATGGTGGTTGAAAAGTCATTCAATGGAGCAATCTCATTTATTTCAATACTACAGAACATGATGACATGGCAATATCAATTAGTCACTGATGGTCACAGTCTGACAGAAGAAAACATGCTTGGACATATGGCATCAAAATATCATATTGTTATCCTTATTGTGTTCCCAAGCCTCAGTATAAGCAGACAGGGATGTAAGCTGATCCCCTACTTGTTACAAATGTGGAAAGGTGGGGGGGGGGGCACTTGGAAGTGCAGGGAACCTGCAAAGGCAGCTCCTTGTGCACTTGTCTGAGCAGTATATACTGCTGCTCCCTCAGACCTGGGAAATGCAGATGATGAGCAGGGTGGAGCTCCTGCCAAAGTCTGCAGAGCAGGCAGATGAGTCTGATGCTGCCCAGAAGAGTGAAGAAGAGGAGTATGTCAAGTTTGAGAAATACAATAATGATTCATACACCTGTGACAGTGATAGTGTGGGATTATTTTTCCTCACTGAATGCTCTGTTGATAAGGTGAAAGTGCTTGGGCCCCCTACTAAGCTTTGGATACATAAGATCTAAATCATGGTGTCTAAAGCTGCTATGAAGAGACCTGTTGTATCTGCATAAGACAAAGAATGTCTTGTAACATGGATGGATGTTAACAACTATAAGAGATGGATGCTGGGGGACTTTAGGAGCACCACCATAGGTCTAACCCTGTCCTTTGCCCAACTAGTTAACTCTGCAGTCAATAGTTGTTCCATAGTAAGATATGACCAGGGTGACTATTAATGTCCCTAGAGAGTGTAGCAATGTCTATGTAGACATTGCCAACTTTGATAGATACAATATGATCATTGGTATCCTATTTATGAGGATAAACAATGTCATCTTGGATTTGAGAATGAGTACATGGTCATTAATGGAGTGTCTACTCCAGCTCAGCAATTGGAGGTGGAGAATACTGATAGACATGCATGCCATTTTTGTATGATAGAGAAAGGCCATGACAAGGAGTGGTGTTGACTTGATGGCACAAAGTATGCATCTGTAGAGGAGGCAGAGGACAGGGAAGCTCTCAGGGTGTGGATCTTTTGCCTGGGAATCATCCATCTGTGCTGCTTTTGAATAAGAGTATTGAGATACTCTTTAACAAGTAAGCCAGTGGCCATTCAGAATAGTGGCAACATGGCCAAACCATTTTCTTCAAATAACCCAAATATCTAAGATAAAGAGTCATCAGGAGCCCTTCAAAGCCAACAAAGAATAGGATTTGTGATGGACCAATCTCAAAACCAATGCTTGAATAGACTTACAATTCCAAAGCACTACTCACACTTCATGTTGAGGTGGCCCAAATCACTGGAGCAGCAACTGTAGGACAAAATCAACTACTACATGCATATGAATTAGTGGTTGAACCATGTGCTGCCAATTGAGCTGCACTGCAACTATGCATCCCCAAGAAAGATGAATCCTTGCAAATGGCACTAGATGCTTGTCAATGCAATGATAACACTGTTAAGGACACAACACCCTTACCAGATCAGAAGGTCATCTGTGAGGATGTAGCTTAAGCATTTGTATAACCCTAACCCTATCAAACATCCAGTACCCGGTCTTCTAACTAGGAAAACTTGTATCCTCCAGAGTGCACCTTTATGTGCTTTTCATCAGACTTACAGGGTCTGACTCCATCTGAAAATTTAAATCTGACCCCAAAAGTCATCTACTAGATAAGTGAGGCAGTCATGCATATGATCCATATGGATTTTGACTGCTGCATTCATACCAGGTGTACTTGCTCACATCTGTTTGAGATGCTGCTGGATTCAATTTTTTTACATCAAGAACACCATTGTCATTTCTTGATGTCCAGCCCAGATGAATTGTGTAATAGTGTGTTTTCTGCACAAATGATTGGTCTGGCCCACAGATTCTTATAGTGCCTGACCATTGTGGTTGTGATGCTCTAAACAATGTACTATGTGTTAGCATGCTGCTTTTGGGTAGTGCAATATGCTTGGGTAATCTTGAGCCCAACAGGGCTATCTGTATTGCTGGTAGTGATGTACCAGACACCACCAATTCATCTGCTGGTGTAACACCAGGATTGACAATTGTCCTTATATGGGACACTGAAAGTCCTCCAGCCATCAGGGGCCTATACACAAATACTGTTAGCATCTGGGAAGGCTGTACCAGTGCATCACCAGCATTTTGAAGTGCTGGCTGTGAGTCACCTGCACTAATCATGGATTACATTGTCAACATGGCACTAATGAAGTCAGAAATTTGATGAGCTGCCAAAGATAGTAGCCAAGAAGTGATAGTCTCAAGTTGGTGGCTGAAGATTCAGAAAAAGTGATGAAGTTATTAAGTTTGAACAACCTTGCATGGCTAACCCAATCAAGATCAGACTGTTATATGGATTGGACTATAGTAGAGTGAATACAAGATGTTGTCTTTATGTAAGCATGCATAGCCAAGTCAGATGCATTAACAACACATTTCAATAATATTTAGCCAACTGCAGTCAGGATGCTGGTTACTACATTACATAGACATGGATGATATCCAATCATGAATGCATCTTCCAAATTGCTGCCATGATGCATCTGGCAGATGGAAGGGAGCAATGTACTGTTCACATCCCAACCAAATGACTAATGTAAGGTGACCAAGTGAGGTGACTACAGTGGTTACCAAAGTCATAAATTATGTATGTTTCTTTTGACCAGAAGAGTAGGCAAAAAGAACTAGTCCTGCCAGGAAACATGCAATTGGAGAGGCAAGAAATACTGGAGCTTCAACATGAAACCATATTGTCATCCAGGCTGGAAGATGATGGCCTCTAGAACCACTATATATTGTCACAGAAAATTCACCAACTAGATTCATTGTAACTTACTATGGTGTACATTTCCAATTAAGTGCAATAAGGCTATTCACAGCTGCACCAATGCTCAAAACCAAGGAACAAAACCAAACATGTTTGCAAGGAAGATAAGGTTGTTGGATTCACTGGTTTCTTGGATGCTGACTGAGATCTGCAGTGTCATTGTCATAGCTGCAGAGAGAAAGGTGGATATGGTCAATATGTTAAGCAAGATATCAGTGCCCCATCTTTGCTCATATTGGATAGCTGGCATTCCTAACATCATCAAGAAAAATGAGCTATCACATGGACAGGAAAAATTTCAGGGGTGGAAGTACCATATTCATTAAAGAATGTGAAGGCAGAAACTATGTCATCAAATTTTTCACTTATCTTGTCTGCAATATTATTGATGTAATGATGCATGTGAGTGGTATCTGATAGTGAATTACAGTGAAATGCCAGATTTGAGCACTTTCAAAAGGGTAGTCACCATTGTGCACTTCAAGTTCCAAAGCACAATCCTGATGAGACCATTCAATTGACAATCTACCTGTCCAAAACACCCAGAATGCACCAGTAAACTCCCACTGAATTTCATCATGAGATTCTTGACTTTTGTGCTTTCATTCTGGGGCCACACTTTCAGTACTTCCTGTGGCCAGATCATCACAGAAAACTGACTGTGTATTCTCTGAACTCATCCAGGTGCTCATGGAATGTGTTGCATATCTCTGTGAGAGCCTTCAACCAGAAGCAAAATGGTTTATCAGTACTATCAGAACTCAGAGTGGTCCTTCTTTCTAGGAGAGCCAAAGCTAGATAAGTAGCATTCTGACAAAACATGGACTGAATATTTTCAAGGCCTTCACCAAGGTCACAGGCAGCAAGGATAAGGGCATATGACTGCCCAAGTTGGCAGCTTCCTGTGAGGAAAAGGCCAAGCTTCTTAAATAAATTAGGTTGACACTTAGAAAAGTAGTTGGAGTATGCACCTGATGGTCAAAAACAATTATTTGCCTGGATAAGATGAGACATATATTCTAAAAAGAAGGAACAAAGCCATGCATTTCTTCACCTGATCATATGTAATGACAATAGCTTGAGCACCATGTGCATCATCCTCAGGGTTCAGGTGTGGCATGTCACTGCTGAGATCATTGGCTGGAAATTGCTTGTATTAGCATGCTGAAAGTACAGAAAATGTGAAACAACTGTGAACATTGATGTAGAGGAAGATGTCTGGGTAATAGAAGTTCTACAGAGTGGCTACCTGAATCTTGCTGCCCAGGCATAATTATAGAATTGATCAACAACAAACCTCTACCAGGAAAAAAGGAATATGTTAGCCAACATACTAGGCATCACAGGATGGTTGTGAGGTGAATACTCATATGGCAAGAAGTCTGCTTAATAAAGTTCAAATTGTCACTAGTGGGAACACAAACTCTCATATTATCACATCAAGTGGTGGCATCACACATAATCTGGACTCATTATGATGAGAATGAAACTAGGGAGCTTCACTGCCATTCATCAGTATTTTTTGATTGTGTCCTCAGTATTTTTTTATTGTGTCCTCAGTATTTTTGATCATGACCTCATTATTTTTTGATTGTATCCTTGTATTTTATTTTACCATGTGCTTGTATTTTTTTGATCTTGTCCTCAATTTATATATCCATTTTGTCCTCTGTTTTCTAGGTCCACAATGTAGACAAGGTTTTTTTCTGTATCTATCACCTTGCACTTTGATCTGTCTGCATTGATATTGCCATCACTGGGTGCTTTCTTATTTAATCATGTCCTCAGTATTTTTGTGATTGTGTCTGTAAGGGGACTGATCTCTGTCTTGTGTCCTGTCCATCCATGGGCAGCTAAGTGAGGAAGTAACCCTATCCCTTAGGGGGAGCACACTGCCTCTGTACCAGTTCCATCTCTAGCCAGGCCTAGCCTTGGAGTTTGGCACTCTATCTAGCCATCCTTGGGGCTGCCTGGCCCTCTCTTACTTCCTTTCCATCTGGGCACCATCACCTGACAGGTCAGCTGGTCTCCAGCCTCCAGGACTCACTCTATATGTCATACTTAGTTACACCTTGTCTTGGCATTACTCATTGCTGATTATTGTTGCTTACCTTACTCCTATTATATACCAGCCTGCTTAGTCCATAACTCATAGTCAGTGGCCCCCTCTTAGTCATTTGGTAGTAGTCATCATACTAGCTGATGTAGTATATAGGAAGGATCTGGGGATAGAATATCTCCAGTCCTAACAATAGCATTGCTTCTGGGTCTATTCACTAGCATAACTGTAAGCTCACCCCATATGGCCCCTTGCCTTCTGCCTTGCCCTCCTTCTTTTCCTCTTGCTGGATGCTTGCCCCTTGTCTGCCATGCCCTGGGCTGGTGTAAGGGCAACCTCTGGGAGTGATGTAACTAACAGAGGGGAATCTGAAGTATATTAGAAATGGTAACCAATGATACAAATAGTAACTAATTACCTGGGAGAGGGAAATCCAAAGAGAACAAGTCT
>JAGGAV010008345.1:0-10414 GCA_017657295.1 Termitomyces sp. DKA64 | reverse complement strand
TGGGATTAAGCATTGAGTTTTGAACACAAAGCCCCCAATGAGGTAGACCTGTGCCAAAGGCACAGGGCATACCTTGTCCTATCTAATGCTAAATGATTCCCCGCAGCCACACGCCGCCGCCATGTTTGGGTTCTTGAATGAAAACTTGGAGCTGCAGGCGCTTAGTCAGCAGCAGCAGCAGCAGCGGTCCGCCTCACCTCAGCGCATCCTCCGTCCAGTCCATCGTGCTGCCGATGATCGAGAACAGCGCCTTGCTGTCGACCAGCACCCGCACCCCGTCCTGCTCCACCACCTCGTCAAACTTCCCCGCCGCCTCCACGTACTCCAGGTGGTACGACAGCCCGGCACAGCCCTTGTGCCGCACTCCGATCCGTATCAGCTGCGGCGTCGGCCCCTTCACCAGCCCCCGCAGCCGCGCCACCGCTCGTGGTGTCTGCAATATGTCAGCTCCCGTCACCGGCTGCAGTCGGTCCACGCACTATGGTCAGCGCTGCCTTGTTCGCCCGTATCCTCGGCCGCGCCGGCCCCGCTGCCCGTGCCGCGACCTGCGGGGCCACCCCATCCGCATCTAGCGTCGCCCCGCTCGTCGACGGCGCAGCCAGCCCCGACGAAGACGCAGTCGTCATTGCCCGTCGGGTGGCCGCTGCACACACATTAGGGTACGGCAGTCCAAAGTGCCGCAACATCGAGGACGACAGTTGACTCATTTTTCCCCGACTGACACATCTATTTACACGTGTTTCCAGCCAATCAGAGCACGCGCATTAATCGTGTGGTGGCTCATACGCCTCTACGAGCATCTTGCTAAACTCCTTCAGCTTCTCCGGTCCCCTCACCTCTTCCGTAAGCAGCGGCAGCTGCACAATGTGGAAAAACTCATCATACAGCTCATGTGCCTCTGCCAGGTACTTTTGCTGCATCTTCTGTCTGACTGAGCAGTGCTCGCAGTGCGAGGCTGTGTGTGCGTGCATCAGCCACAGCAATGTCCCACAGCGTCCCACTCACACTTCTTTGGAAACAACAGCTGATTCACCACGATATTATGCGTGTCGATTTCGTAACTTGTCAGCTCCTGCACGAGCCTTTCCGTCTCATACAAGCTCAGAAACTCTGAAATGCACACGCAGACAAACGTCGTCTTTTCCGGGTCCTTGAACTGCGTGTTGACTTCCGTAATCACCGAACGCATCGCATCCAGCTTTGCGAACATGTCCTCCTGAGATTCCCCGCCGCCGCCCATCATCGATGTCATCTAGCAATCTCAAAACATCAAATCAAATCGAGCACACACCCTCGACGTACCTGAGTTATCATCGGCCCGAACCGCGAGCCCAACGAGCTCAGTTTTCCCAGTGCTTTTTCGAGCACGGTGGGGAACGACAAGAAACGCAGTGTATGTCCCGTCGGCGCCGTATCAAACACAATCACAGAGTACTCCATCGACTTGACATGCCTGCTCAACACCATGAGATACAATCAAGACCCGCGCGCGCGGCCACATACTTCATAATCTCCGCAAACGACATTGCCTCGTCCACACCTGGGATCGCAAACGCCAGGTCCTGCATCATAGAGCCCATCATCCCGTTCGAGTCCGCTGCCATTCCAAGTCAACACCAAGCAAAGAGCGATGATGAAAAGGCGCACACTGCTCGACCATCTCTTGTATAGCGCTCGTCGGGTCGATCTCCATCGCGAACAAGTTGTCGAACCCATTCACTTTCGTCGCGTCCTTGGAGAACTTTTGTCCAAATGCATCTGAGAGATTGTGTGCGGGATCCGTAGACTGTCGCATTTGAATTTGAATAGGGATAGATTACGCAAAAGTAAGGAGAATAGATGTAGGATTACGCAAAAGTAACGAGACAGATGAATGGGATAGATGTAACGATACGCAAAAGTAACGAGACAACGCACAATGAGAAGCACAGACTTGCGGACCTTGGCGAGCTGAATCGCAAGCGAGCAAGACGTCGTCGTTTTACCTGCACAATTAGTCCACCGCACCCAGACCCCACAGCAGACATACCAACACCACCCTTGCCACCTGACAGCCCGTCAGCCCACGAATCAAAGAGCGAGTGCAAACGAACCACAGAAGATCCACTTTAGGCTCGTCTGGTCTAGTATATTCTGAAGCGTGGGCGGGAGTAGCTCTGTCGCCATCGGTGGCTCTGGTTTGATTTGAACGCTCCGGATTTGAACGCTCCGGATTTGAACCTCCGGATTTGAACCTCCGTCTTTGAACCTCCAGATTTGAACCTCCGTCTTTGAACCTCCAGATTTGAACCTCCGTCTTTGAACCTCCGTCTTTGAACCTCCGTCTCACGCCCTAACCTCCGTCTCTCTCTTTTTCCACGGACGATGTCGAACGAGGCCGTGGTGGACTTTGCAGGTGGGTCTCCATCGCCGGTTTCTCATCGATGCAGCTCACTTTGCAGCACTCCAACTCGCAAACGAACAACGCAGTGCCTACGGGCTTCGATACAATGACTTTACCCGCTACCGGTGCGTCTTTTCCTGCATTCTGCCCTGCTCCACTCACAGCAGCCGCCAGCAAACACTGCGCAAACCGCACCCACCGCCTCCGCTCAACACTCGGAATGACCCACGGCAAAGGCCGCGACTTCAAGAGCCTCGCAAAAATGACCACAGAAAACATCAAGGACCTCCAGTACGTCCCACTCAGCCATCTTGATGCAACACCGACGTCCCCAGCCTCCAGCTCCTGCTCCTCGAATCCGAGCGCGCATGGGCCTACTCTCAGGACCTCACCGCCCAGTCCCTGCAGCCCTCCAACTCCACACACGCCTCGTCCTTCCGCCACAGCGCAACCGGCCGTTTCAGGCGCGCCGTCCACTGGGCCACCCAGCTCCTCTCCCACGCCCAAGCCCTCCACGTGTCCCGCCGCCTCTCCTCCGAACACCTCTTACAGCTCTACGTCTACACCCTCGTCCTCCACGCCCGTCTTCTCCGGTCCAAAGACGACTTCGAGGATGCGTTGGCCCAGCTCGGCGTCGCGCGCAGCGTGCTCGATGTCTTGGCCGACAGAGCCCGCACGAGCCGCGCTCAGGCTTTGTATGTCCTTTTCGCCGACGAGATTGCCCCGGAGATCAGGTACTGTGCGCACGAGATGGGCCGCGAGCGCGCGTATGATGTTGATGCGATCGTGGCGGAGGTCACCGAGCTGAGCAGGGAGCGTCTTGTGCCGGGTTGTGATGGGCTGCTCGGAGATCTGGCCAAGGGCAGCGAAGGAGGCGCGGCTGATGCAAGGAAGAGGCTTGCCGAGCTCGATTGGGAGGGCCGGCCTGTGCCTGTGCGGAACCCCGAGTTGGTCGATGTCCTGCTGAAAGTGCAAGAGGCGGAAGCGAGGTTGGATGGGGAAAACAAGGAGAGGAGCTCGAAGAAGGGTGTTGCGGCGTATGATGCGATTCTGTCGGCGCTGAGCGACGCAGAGGAGGTCGCAAGGAAGCTTGTTGAGGCGCATCAGGTATATATGTACTTGCTTGGTGATCATCAACTGAATACTCGTTTAGCTTACTGGAAGCTCTTCGTTGGGCGCCACTACAGGCACAGGTGGACGCGATATTCACTTCGTTCACGCGTACATCGTGTATCAACTCCTTTCTAGGCGCATCCAACGCGATCTTCTCTTGGTCTCTGCTTTGCTTGCCACTTCCAAGGCCGGACAAGCCGCTCCCAAAAAAGCCGGCCAGGTCGACGGCAGGCTGTACCCGGCCGTCGTCAAGCTGCTCGACACCGTTCTCCAGAGCCTCGATCAGATGCGCACACTCAGCATCGTCGACGACAGCCCTGACCTCGCATCGGCCGTCGAAGCACGTATATCATTCACCAAAGCTCGAAGGTAAGCTCCTTTCTTTCCATTCCTATCAACGGAGCCCACCGGGAACCCAGATGCCTCTTCCTCGCACGGTGCTACGCCCCTGTCAAAAAATACCCTGAAGCGCTCACACTGATCCAACACGCCAACATCTACATCCGCGAGACCCTCTCGCTCTCCCCCTCCGCCTCTGACCCAATCAACACATCCAAACCCACGTACTTCCCCTTTGACGCGTCCGACATCAAAGACCTCGAATCCTTGCTCTCAGCCGACGGCCACGCATTCAAGCGCGCGTGGTTCGCGTATAACGGGGGTGCGGTCAGCGAAGCGGAGGGGGGGGAGGGCCAGAAGAAGTTTGAGAAACCCCTGTTCTTCGATATAGCGCTGAATTATGTCGAGCTGGATATGGATCGGTTGGCGATGAGAGCGGGGAAGCGGGTTGGGGAGCCGGAGTCGGAGGTGGAGCCTGTTGTTGATGTGCCGAAGATGGTGAAGCAGGCCGTGGCGCCCAAGGCGAAAGTGGAGGAGCTGAGATCGGAGACGCCCGAGCCGCCTGCGCCTCAGAGGAGTGGTTTGAGCAGTCTTTTGGGCGGGTGGTGGGGGAAGAGTTAGAGATGTTGGTGTTCTTGGTGGGCAAGTTGTCGGTTTTGGAAGCGCGACTTTTGGTACGATCTGGTTTTTTTTTGTGTGACTACTTACAATGTTGATGAATTTTGAAGCAGACAGTGGGCCTGAATCTGGTGAAAGCCATTGTCATGCTCGGATGCTCTGTCCCCCTTGTATCTCACGTTTTCACAGCTCATAGCTCGGAATGCTCTGAAATTGTGGATGCGCGGTTCTCGGAAAATTTGGTAGTAGTTATGATAGTATGGATAACTAAGATAGTATGATTGCCGAACCCCGACGACACCCATTACTGGGAAGGATTATTGAAATGGATCATGATAAGGACAGATAACTTTTATTGGACCTGGGATGCCTGGGTCTTGTTCAGTCTGAATTTGAAGACCCACCTCACTTGGGTGAAATTTCTCCGCGCTATTGAGAGTAAATTATATCCGAGAAGCGAATGGATCTCTCTTTGAACCTCCTTCGTACCGTAGGAGCTATTTCCGCCTTCTTAAACAGGGCCGTCGTCATTAATCCCCTGTCCAGAGCTTATCGGGAGGCTCGCGATAATGCATGCCCTTGAATGCACCGCTCGATATCGACGTCCTACGGCGTCTTTGTTGCCAGGCTGGAACCTGCAAATTTCTATCCCGTTTTGGCCGTATAGCACGGGCTTGTTATGATGAATCTTGGCGACGAAAAAATGGTATGCGTAGTACGTGCTCTTTAGGATAGGCCCGAGACAGTTCTGCGTATTGAACGGAGATAACATCATGAAGTTGACTCATGATCTGGTCTATGATTAGAAAGATCGTTGGCTTCGGGATACAGGCGCCTGGGATGCCCTGGAATGTTTGACTCCTCGTCTCGTGGGCACCGCCTGGATGGGCCCATGAGCACCGCCACCTGGGACGCCCTGAATGCTTGACTCCTGGTTTCATGGGCACATATCATCCAGGAAACATCACTAGGTACGGCCAGCCTCGAGGCAGTTCCGACGTCTGAACATGTTGAGCGACCAACTTCGTCATATATATCGAGGCTGTAATCCGTGACAATCGTGTTCAATTCTTTCTCTCTAAATAAACTTCCTCTTGTCCTCTTTCCGCAGCTGGCTAACAGCATGGCTGCTGCTCAGGTATATTGGGATCGGTGACCTTTGCCACCAGGATGGAAGGAGCTTATTGACATCCCTCTCCACAAGGCAGACCTGGTACGTGGTATGAGCATATTACTTGACATAGCGAGCGATGGATCAGCTAGGTTCTATATCTGTACAAACTCCTAACCCCCTTTTAATCCTCTACCCACTGGAACATGTCCTCTGCCTACAACGCCTCAAGATACAGACGACATGACCTTCATTCCCCCTCTAAATTTTCCAACACCCAAAGTGAATCCGCTATCTCCCTCTCAACAACTTTACGCAAGCGCCATCGAATCAACACTGACATACCCCCCACCCATCCTTCCCGTCCCAAGCATGCGATTTATGATGGCCCCTGCATCAACTCATTCAAGTACCATTCATTACCCTGCGCCTGCGCATCGCAGATCACGAACTTATCACCCCGCCTCTACCTCTCATTCTCACAATTACAATGCGCATCGCACAAATATCGCCCCAGATAGCACACCTATGCTCAGCACCAAAGCCAAAGCGCCCAAGGACCACGCCCACCAGACCGACGCAACTCCAGCGATACAGGCAACAGCTGTGTCGCATCCACCTTCTCACTTCCAAGCCTACCCTCCACCGGCCCCTACCGCGGCGTACCCTTCTCCTACATCAAGTACAACTATCTATCGGCAAATATTGCCCACGATACCTCTTTCCCTTCCCCCGTACACAGGTGCCTCTTATACGGGACAGGCTGTTCCTGATCCTTCTGCACAAGCTGCCGCTGCCCAACAGGTGCAGGCACAGGCTCAGCCACAGCCACGGGTCCAAGCTCAAGCCACCGCTCAACTCCAAGTCCAGGCGCAGGCGAGGCTTACGCCTTTTCAAAGGGTTTTCTATGATAACAACGGTAGGCATAGTATGCTCGGAAGGTCAATTGGATGTTGGCATGATGTTTTACGGCGCTCTCAAAGGGGGAGTCAAAAGAAAAAAGTATATCAGGTTGTAGCAGAGTGGCTCAATTGATCGATAAAAAATGAAAGGAAGAAATTTCTCATGCAACATAAGATCTAACCATATCTCAACAACTGCTAACGTTCTTGACCTGGGACCTTCGAAAATTGATCTCCCACCCTTGTTCACATATTCAATCAACCTGACATACTTTTTTCAACTTCTGACCGCCCACTTGGCGCTCTCCAGAATATTCACATTATACGGCTCTATCAGTACAAATTGCCAGTGAGCTCACAAACTCCTATATATCATAGGTTAATACATGCTGTTTCTCTCCCTGTTCTACTTCTCCTTTTCTGCACATTTACCTCACCATTGGCTTTCTTATGCAATCTTACTATTCATCTTCTCTACCATACTTAAAGTGACGATGCAGGATATTGATATCAATGGAAGTGCTACCAGTATCTATCACCTAGTAACTCCTACGGGCACGCGCTCCACTTCCATTGGGTCATATTTTATTATCACCCGATATTCGCCAGAGATACCCAAGTCGCGTACTAAGTGCTCCACAGATTCCCGATAGACGTTGGGCCCAATAATAAGCTCGTCTGATCCTTTCGCCCCATGACCTGCTACACGTAGTCTCCAATATGTCTCCCGAATCCAAGTCTTGTGGACAACCCAGTCTCCCCGATTGCCGCACACTACCTCGTGGAACTTCATATAATATGTCGCGTCTCTAAAGAGACATGCGCGCGCCAAATCCGCATCTGCATGCAGTGCATGCAAATGCTCCGCATAGCAAGTATTGAAGTACGTACGAAGATAAAATCTGCTGACGACTGCATGTATGTCGGGGGTCAAGTCATGTTTGCCCTTGGCAGTAGAAAATATAGGCCACTGAGAAGCATCTCCAGTGGACGTCCAATCACAGGAGACAGTATCCCAGTCTTCGTTATAATTCCATCCGGGTTTTTGAAAAGGATATTCACCAGTTGTCCGGAGATCATCTGGGTATTTGGCGGTGAACATGAGGGGAAGGATCTGTGCACCGCCCCAGTCAATCAAAGCTGCAATTTTCAAATCGCCCGAAGAAATCGACGATTCATCGAAGAGGATATTTCGAAGTGCAATATCAGATGGTGCAGAACTAGGGGCAGGTAAGACTTCGGTGGCTGGAAGTGGGGAATGAGCGAGGACAAAAGCTGGAAGAGTTCGGAAAACATTTGTGGAGTGCACTGTGGCCCGAGGCTAGGATTGAGGAAATCTGTTTCAACACCGCACCAATCTTCGAGGGCATCCAACATCTGCTTTTCCAGGTGAGCTCGCCATAGATCCTCTATGGACTTGTATGGACCACCCAAACGTCTCTGTGTCAATGTCATGAGTGGGCCGACAACGTGTTGTGTGTCACCTGTGATACTTCCTATTCGATCGAACGGAACAGTTTTAGAGAGCGTTGCCTGTAATCTTGCAATTGATTTGATATAGGATATCTGTTGTGCTCGAGAGAGATCATTCAGGTCATGTGCCAATACCCTGCCTGGAATGAACTCCATCAGAACATAGGGCGCGCAGGCGGAATTTGTGAAAGTAGAATCCCAAGCAAATATCTTTGGAACGGAAATATCTGGATAGAGTCCAGATTCGCGTACAAATTTCACGGTTTCGATCTCGGAGCGCTTCGCCTCAGGATCGAATGATTCGTCGTCAATATTAGAGACGCTGGCAGCTAATCGAGTGCCATCACTGAATTAGTTTGTAGACGGTGTTGTAGCTTCCCTGGCCAAGAAGAAGGATGGAAGTGCAGTGGAGACCGGGGAGCTCTGAGGTGGTGAGGGTGAGTGGTTGCACAACTGATGAGACCTTGCAAGGCAACCCATCCATTCCTTCTTCACCTGTGATATTTGTTCTTGTAATTCTGGAGACATAAGGGCACTATTGCTGGTCAAGAGGTTGCTTCAGTCAAGAACAAAGTACTCTAACGCTTACTTTCGCTGGGCGATAATGTTTCCTTTGAATGGCTCGTCGAGCGTTGTTTAGCTGGTAGTTCGTCTCCGTTGCTTTGAACACGTGTAGACGGAAATGAAAGCCGATGGAGACGCGCGTGCGCGCTTACTGTACTACAGCCTTGTGCATAGTAATTTTTGAGCAACATTACACATAACGCAGTACTGGTTTCTAACAAAAACATCAAGATTTCTAACGCTTTTTTCACTCCAAAGTTGAGCTTCTTTCGGTGTCTTACACGTCACTAACACCTATCGCTGTCACTTTCCAACAGTTCTTCATCATCACCATAATGTCGAATATTCTACTCTGCGGCATCGCTATGCAAAAATCCCTCCTCACCTTCAACAACTGCAGATACCGATCTACAAAACTTACTCGTACCTTGATCAGGAATTTCAAGGCCCACAGCCTCGTGGATAATATGGCTCAGAGGTATATCTGTGTCATAAGAAGACCTGGAAACGCTTCAAGACGTCGATTGAATGCGTAGTAGCGACAAAGAAGAGTTGGCATCGAAGACGAGACGCTAGCCGCAGATGCTAGCGCTAAGACAAAATAAGCCAAAGCTAGAAGTAGTTTTCTCTCTGATATCAAGTCGAGACAAAAATGATAATGGATATTACCCCACGACGAGATCACGATAGGCTAAGATAGAGCGTTTTAAAGACAGACACCTCGTTCAGAAACATCGAGGTATCCTCATCACCACCATTCGACAGCTCAGAAAGTCTCGAAATCATTATCGCGCTGGGGCCTGCCCATAAGTCTATCGATCTCCTCCCGTCTAGTGCTTATCTAGGAGTCTGCCAACGTTAGCACCGGCTAATCCAGATCGGCGTCCTTTGCCATCAGGCTGGAACGAATACTATGGACGCATCGTGAGTTATACTTTTCTCTCGCGATTGTTGACTAAGATCTGTGCTACAGAAGGCAGACGTGGTGTACCATATGAGAATAGGAAAGATAGATAGCTATTCACGATGCTCAAGGTATTACGTCTCCACGTACTATCACCCTCCTCGCGTCTTTGCAACCCATCCACTTGACCGTCCTCTCCCTGCAACGCCTCAAGTTGACGACATGCCCTTCATTCGCGTTCCAGGCACCCTTCCATCGGCGCCAATGATCTTGCCAGCTCAACAACTCTATGCGAGCGCAAGCAGGGCGCCACAGCTTGATTATAACTACTCTTGCGTATGCCGCTGCCGACAAGCTGCCGCTCAACAAGCGCAGGCACAAGCACAACAAGCGCAGGCACAAGCACAACAGGTACAAGCCCAAGCACAACAGGTACAAGCCCAAGCACATGTACAACTCGCACAAGCCCAGGCTCAAGCTCAACGGGCACAGGCACAAGCTCAGGCCCAAGTCGCTATTGTCCAAGCCTGGCAAGCCCAAGCTACACTCATCTAACAGCAGCAGCAGCAGCTTGCGTACCAGCAACAACTGACACTCGAGCAGCAGATGTGGCTGGGGACATGCATCACACAACAACACCCAGCAGAGTGATCTAGGCGGCCGACTGCCCGGTGTTTTTGTGCGTGGAGCTGTTGGTGGAGCCGCGTCGGATCTGTTCTAGGAAATCAGGACGCATGTGGACTGGTTCAACTGGTAAAGTGTGGGGGACGGAGAACATAGACTCTCTTTTTCTTCCTCTCTGGACTCTAACGGGTAGATGAATCCAGCTTCTCTTTGATGACTAAATCTACATCTAGCTCGTGAGTATAAGTGTTAAGTAGAACAATAGGCATATTTCGAGAACGGGTATCGTAAAAAGTTGTCAATTGATTAATTCAAATCACTCATCCGCAAACATCGACCCATCTTCATCTCCACCACCTTCCTCATTATCATCATCATCATCA
>JAGGAV010008344.1:0-10424 GCA_017657295.1 Termitomyces sp. DKA64 | reverse complement strand
ATTCAGGTGGTGGCTGTCGAACTTTTCGCCTCTCGGGATTATGATGAGGCGCGCTGGGTGGTACTGGTCCCTTGGGGACCAGGGTGTGTACTGTTGGCGTTGTGTCTGGGTTTTGGTGATGGTTGTTGGGTTTGCCTTGGTGGGGTTGTAGGTCGGTCCCGTCGCTTTGACGGTCCTCACGCCTTGTGTTACTGGAAGTCCTCTCTGGCTTTCTCCGTTTGTCGCTGGCGTTGCCTCCTGGTTCGCCACTAGATTGTTTACTGCTTTGACTAGTTCTTTGACGGTCGAACGTAACTCCGCGGTTTCCTGGAGTGCTCGCGCAGAATCGGCATTGTCATTTTCGTGGCTCGTCTCACCTGCTGTGATTAGTTCTGGCAAGGGCTTTTTCGCTACCCCGTACGCCATCTCCAGTACCCGTTGTCCCCATACGTGGTGGTCTGAGAAGCGTTGTAACTCTCTGCGCAGGTTTTCTAGCTGACTGGCGACGATTGCCTCTGCTTCTGCTGTCGATCGTGTTTCTGCCTCTGGTTCTATCTGTGCTCCTTGTGTCGTTTCTGGGCGTTTCCTTGGTCTTTTCGGTGTTCTCGGGAGGTGTTCGTCCTGTTGTCCGAAGACGTCCACGTCGCGCTGTTTGCGTCGGCCGAGTATTGGTCTCGTTGGTGATAAGTTCATGTACGTCTCCCTTTCCTCGCTCTGGGGCCCCGAGGGGGTCCCTCTCATTTGTCTTATTACGCTCTCGCCGGATTGACTCGGGATGTGATCATGGAACTTCGATTGTGGATAGGGTAAACAAGGGAGATCAAGACGAACAAATCCAATCAAGTGAGATTGAAATCGGTCCTTGATGTGATCGATGTTTTTGACCAGCGACGAGAAGGAGTCGACATCGTCAGCAATGACGTGTACTGGACTTTTCCACTTAATTTGATTGACATCTTTTGCTTGTAACTTTTTTGCCTGAAATACTCTAAGTTCTCTTTGCCTCCGCCGCGGCATTGTCGACATGGTACGCGCTCCTCGTAGTGAACCCCGTCGCTGGTTCTGTGAATGCCCCCGTTACTGTAAACGGAGAAAGGAGGTTCCGAAGGCCACCTACTACAAGCATCTCAAGAAACTTGAGAACTCCCAGTCGGCGGACACATCTCGGCAAAGCAGGAGAGCTGGTGCAGGAACAGAAACCCATACAGATCAGGCAGAACAACTATAACAGGGATCTCTCATTTGACTTGATAACTGACCTGTTCTCAGGCAAGAAATACAGAAGACTCGAACAGTGGATATAATTCTATGTCAGGTTTTGGTCTGCGTCTGGTTCTCAGTCTCCCTTGGGTTTTTTGCCATCTCTCTCTGGGGATAAAATGATATCTCGGTCTCGGTCTCGGTCTCGTTCTGGGTCTTGTTCTTGGTCTTGTTCTTGATCTTGTTCTCGGTCTCGGTCTCGGTCTTGTTCTCAGTCTCATTCTCAGTCTCATTCTCATTCTCGGTCTTGGGTCTTGGTCTCAGTCTCCATCACATTCTAACTCGCCACCACCACCTCCTAGATCACCTACACCAGACCCTGGACGTGATTTGGCATAAGCACATAACGAAAATTCTCAACATACTCAACATGAGGTTGATCAAGAGGAAATGGATCTTCCTGAAGATGAAATAACTCCCCTAAGCAACTTGATTACCATCCGACTAACACAAGAATATATTCAACACCTTCAAAATGCAACTGTCAAAAATGGTGACTTCGATATAGTTGACATTGAATCATTTTCACAAAAGCGATGGGATTGCGACTGCACACGAGTGGGAGCTCGACGTGTGTTCGCTTACCAGTCACTTTAAATAAGTTTTCCGATTAGATCACACCTCGGTTCGTCTACTTCACGAGTGCCGTACTGAATGTGTGTATATTCTTACTTTGATCATTGTATTTATAACTTACTTGTATATCTAGTTCTCCCGCTCGGGTCTAGGTAATTAGTATACAGTTCGTCTACTCCACGAGTGCCGTACTAAGTTCTCCCTCTCGGGTCTAGCCATCATCTCACTCGAACTCTAGCTCTGAAAACCAACGTTGAAAAGGCTCGCTGGAGAACTTGAAGTCCAGACCAAGAGCAATTCTGGAATTGTTGAACAATACTCTTTTGCCCTTCCCACCGGTAATGCGACCATGTAGGTCATGCGTCTCTTTGTCGAACATGTCTTCTAAGAGCTCAGGCACAGGGGCAGAGGAATTGTGCTCCAAGTAACGAAGGCCAAAGTAGATCTTAACATGTATAAAGGATTCCATGTCATCTTGAATCGTGTGAAGAGAATGGTGTCGGCTGAGGAGAAGATACGACATGAACTGCCAAGTTCCCTGTAAAGGCATAAACGAACGGATAGAAAACAAGGTCGAAAAATGACGACGTACGGTTCGCTCATGCTTTCGTAGCTGTTTCAGCTCATCCTCGTGTTTTGCAAGATCCCAATCGTTCAGAACCCCGCGACCTTTCTTGTCGATGTGTGTATATTCCTGCCGCCGGTGTCACAATGAATAATATCGCACTTTTCATATGTCTGTTTTTCGGCTACATAAGAACAAAAGTAATCATAATGTATGGATGCAAAGAGAAAGGAGTTATTCACCCGTAAAAGCGTCAAACACAACTTGCGTGAGTTGTTTTGAGTTCTTGAAGTCAACGAGGGATTTTCCTATGAATTCGGTGATGAACCGATGGTGGATAGGGTGTGCTATATGCGACATGTCCTCGCCTTGTGCACCAGGAGATTTGTGACAACAAAGGGCCATGCCCACGGGTGAGTTGTTCTCAGGAGATAAAGGTCATTTGCCTCCAGGTCCAATCCATTTTCCACCTAAAAAGTCCTTGAGGGAGTAGCAGTTGTTAGTCGCCTTTTCATAAAACAGATATACGCGAGTGGATGGTGATGCCATTGGATTCCAAGCAATGAAGTCTCCGAGGTACAGATTGAAAATCACCATCAGGGCACTGCATTGCGGGTTTCTATTTAGGAGTTCTTTTCATGCAAGGTTTATATCTCAGCAGATAGATCTTTATCGTGGCCACATTACAGGTGCCAAAAGGATTTTACAGAGCAGTTTTGAATCTCTGTGCCCGGCATCGTCATCAAGGGCAGTCCACTCTGTAAGGCAGGACCGGTCTCGAAGGGTCTCGGATGACTGTAGTTAAAGGAGAGGAACCTCAGTGGTTAGAAACACTGAATATATTATGTATCTCTACCTGTAGTTAAAGGAGAGGACTACAGGTAATGAGTAATGTGCTAAACATAATATAAAGGATTGACTTACACCTCAGTGGTTAGGAACACTGAGGTGTGACATGTAACGAATGACGGAAAACATATGATAACCAAATTAGGAAGTGGCGGACTGTTGTCCTCAACACTCCCCCTCAATGTGAATGCGGATTAGGTGATGCCAAGTAGTTTGCGGAATTTCTCAAGCTTAACCCGAGCTAGTGACTTTGTAAATACATCCGTGATCATGTCGGTAGTGGGAAGGTAGTAGATGTGAACGTGACTCGAGGAAACAGTCTGACAAATAAAGTGAAAATGAACGTTGATGTATTTTGTGCATGTGTGGAATGTCATGTCCTTTGATAGTCAGATAGCACCTTCATTGTCACAGTATAATTTAGTGGGCAGAGAAAAGGAATTGAAAAAGGAAAGGTCTTTAAGTAATTTGTGAATCCAGATTATATCTTTTGTGGCATGCATTAGGGTGACATATTCAGATTTGGTACTGGAGAGCGTGATGATCAGTTGTTTCTTCAAGCTCCAAGATATAGCACCACAACTGACAAAGAATGCGAAGCTGGAAATGGAGTGTTGATGGAGATGTGAAGCCCAGTCAGCATCAGAATAGCTGGAGATTTCAAGATCAGGACTGCCAAGGGTGAGTCTCATATTGGATGTCCTGTGTAGGTAGCAAAAAATGCAAGTGACAGCTACGATGTGAGTAGATTGGGGAGCATCAAGATACTGGGAGAGAATGGAGACAGCATAGGTGATATCTGGATGCATCATGACAGAAGCATATATGAGTGAGCCTATCATTTCATGATAGCATATTTTCTCTGTGGGTGACAGAACTGTGGGAGAGACCAAAGGTGAGTCAGGTGTAAAATCAGCTCCAGGCTCCATGGGTGTGACAATGGTGCATGAGTCTTCAAGACCAAATCATCTGATGATTTGTTTGATGTAGGCCTGCTGGCCAAGCAATATGGTGTGGGCATTGTGGTCTCAAGTGAGGCTGACTCCAGAGCCAGTTGATAGGACCAAGATCCACAATCTCAAACCATTTGCTGAGTTGCTTTTGGATCAGTGATGTGGAATCAGTGGAGTCACTGATTATAGTGAAGTCATTGGTTGCAACAGCAACAATTGTGTAGTGTTTGCCATCAGTTTTGTAGAAGATGGCTACATTGGCTTGACAGGCTGAATAACTGAGACTAGTGAATATGTCAAAGACTTCCTTGTACCAGTGGTGTGCACCTTGCTTTGTTCCATAAAGTGGGTGCTTCAGATGGCATGCTAGCTTTCAGTCTGGAAGATTGGCAAATTCTGGAGGTAAACTGCAAAATTGCTGATAGTAGGGTGGGAATTGCATAAATATGACTTTGTTTTCTTTGAGTGATGAATTCAGGTATGCATTTTTAATGTTGGCTTGTTCAATGGTTGTGCTGCAGGATGCCACAATGGACAGGAGGACACAAAGTGTGGTGGCACATACAGTGGGCATGAATGTTTTGGAGTAATCAACTCCAGATTGTTGTTTGAACCCTTTTGCAACTGATCTAGCCTTGTATCAGACAATCTGGCTGTCAGCACTGCATTTATGGTGCAAGACATACCTGCAGGGTATGATGTTTGCATCTGCTGGTGCTTCAATTATATCCCATGTGCCTAGCTTCTTGATTTGACTGAGTTCAGCATCAATGGTGGATGACCAATCAGCCTTCTCATCACCATTTAACACTACCTTTATTGTTGGTATGTCCTCACTGATAGCTAGCACATGTTTGATGGCTTCTTGAACCCATTCAGCACCCATTCCCTCAAATTCAATACCACTATTCTCTAGGATACCCATGCTATCAATGATAAATGCAGTTTTGGCCATATGGAATGTCTTTGTGGATCAGTTTTGCTGTCCTCAACCATACTGCTCCAAGTCATATTGAGGGAGTCCTATGAGTGAGTTTTGTCATGTTCAGAGATGTGGTGCGCTGGTAGGTGGTTGATTTTGGTCAGTCAGTTTGTCTTTAAGCAGTTCAATTTGCACATGTGTGTTGGGTGTATCTTCAACAGGTTTGGATTTGGTGATTTCAGCTGGTGTGGGCTCTGGCAGAGGTGTTTGGGGACTGCCTGGATTGGGTGAACCCCACTCCCCCTTGATCTGGACACTGTCTGGGGTTATGGCAGCTTCTTTGCTGAAGTAAACATCTCTTTCAACAGTTACTATGTTCTTACCAGGCCAGTAGATCCTGTACCCTTTTGACTGATTATCAATTCCAACTACTCTTGCTTCTTCAACTTTAGACTTGAGTTTTCCTGCCCCCCACAACTTGACATAGACTCTTTTGCCCCATTTACAGACCTTAGATAGATCAGGCTTCCATCCTGTAGCCATCTGATGTGCTGTCATATTGCCAATAAGCAAGCTTGTAGGTGTGTGGTTGTACAGCCACACCATGTGGCATTTGGCCTCTGCCCAGAGGAATTTTGGAAGTCCTGCAGCTATCATCATTGTGCAAGCACCCTTGACAATGGTGCAGTTAGTGTGTTCAGTGATGCCATTTGACTGTGGAGAGTCATGGACTGTGAAATTGTGTGTCATGCCAGCAGTGTCTTGGTGAGCCTTAATTTGTGCACTTGTAAATTCACCACTGTGGTTGCTGCCATATACTTTTATAGTTGCATTTCTGTGGACTTTCATCCATGCCTCATAATTGCAATATGCTTGAAAAGTGTCTGACTTTTGAGGTAGGAATATGATCCATTCCTCACAAGTGTATAAATCAACATTTGTGTATGAATACAGGTTCCCTCCAATGGGGCATACCTGAGCTGGACCCCACAGGACCCCCACAACCTTTTCTCCATAGTGTGTGTATGCTGTTTCACTCTTTTCTGGAAAATACTGATGCTGTGCTTTGCCTTTGATGCATGGACTTGCAAAGTTTGGGCTTTGGCAACATGTCGAGCTCAATGCCAGTGATCATCCCAAGGTGGACAGCCTCTTGTAAGTTGCTGTGATTAATATGCCCCATTTGATGGTGGAGCTTGCTAATTGAGATAGATTTTGATGTGACACTTGCAACATGATGTTAGGATGTGACAGTTGATCCATCTGCATGGTGCAACCTGTGGATTGCAGGGACATGACCAATGACTTTGCATTGCAGTTTCAGACTTCTGATAACACACATTCCATCCTTGATGAGAAGGGAGCAGCTGGCATGATCAAGACACAATATGAACACCAGTGTGAAGGCCATAGTGGGTGTGTAATAAACCCTCTTAAGGAGAATGGGGACTAGCTTTTCTCCTTCTTTCATGGGTAGGCAGATTTGCAGATCTCCTCTGCTGAGAGTGCTAAAGGTATGTCCATCTGCTGGGTGGACCAGCTCAGGGTTAATTTCCTGATAGTTTATAAATCTTTCATGAGATGGCAAAAAATGACTGCTGGCACCACAGTCAATAATGACACTGGCAGATGGAGATGTGGCATGGGCTTCATGGCTGTGTCTGGAGGTAACAGCAGGCACAATGTTCTCTTTTGTGTTGAGATCAGGGGTGTCAATAGCAAGGGAGGTGAGGAAGGTGTAATTTTCTTCCTTCTCTTCAGTTTTGGCAGCATTTGCTGACTTGCCTTTGTCTGCCTTATCTTTGCCCTTCCCTTTATGCTTCTTTAGCCACCATTTGGGCACTTTACCTGCCATGCCACTGCCTTCTTCAAAGCATTTCTCCTTGGTGTGACCATCCTTATTGCAGTTATTGCAGTGTCAGTTATCCTTGTCTTTGTCCTTAGACTTAGACTTCCCTTTCCTCTTAGTGTCCTTGGGATCACCATGAGCCTTTGCATGTGCTGCAATTATCACTTCATGTTGGCAATTGAGTTGGATTCAATAGCAGCACTATTTGCTTCCTCATTGAGGTGCCAGATAAGATCCTGGCTCGAGATAGACTTCCCAGAGGTGCACATGGACATAGTGAGGGTGGTGAACAGAGGTTTATATGTGGGGGCAAGGGACAGTGATGTATGAATGTAGCTGGAGAATGATGCATCAGACAAGGGGCAACCAATTTCAGCAAGATGCTCTTTGATCACAACCATATTAGTGAGATGTGTATGCATGTCAATTTCACTATTTTTGACAAAGTGGGTGTTCTGCAGTTGAGCGAGGAGGTCGGTCTCATACAGAGCTCCTTTGCTGCCATGGATTGACATGAGCTTCTTCCAGATATCAGCAACAGTGGGTTCACCCTTGATTTGGTGAAAGGTAGATTGATCCACCATGCTGCAGATAAACTCACAAACCTGTGCCTCCTTTTCCAGCCAATCCTCCATTGCATCCTCAATTTTGTCAATCTGATCATCAGTAAATGGGGCTGAGGGTTTATCACTGCGATAAAAGGACCCCTCGCGCTCAGTGAGCACAACCGGTTTACGTGCGGTACCCATAAGGTGTCTCTGAAGCTTCTTTGATATTACGACATTGATAACTCGTTCCTGGTACGGAGACTGTAATGCATTCTGTTCCAAAATTTCAAAATGGAGAAAGCCTTGTGGTCTGAAAGAGTGCGCTCGATTGGATTTGGAATGCCGCCAATCAATTATCATGATCAATCTCGGCTCAAAATCTATGGTGGTTAATTACAACATATTGAAACAACTGTAACAAGGTTTGTTAGACACTAGTGTCGTGCCAGTGAACACCGTAAGCGTCCTAGACTTTGATGACCGGCGAAGGGTTGATATATTGTCATTTACGCTCAACCCCACCATTGATACAACCCACATAGATATATATATGTACATCATCGACGACACTGCCCTCAGTCAAGTACACGACGACTGAGGATAAGTGACCATACATACACGCAACGGACATTATACTTACTAGTATTACCTAGTACATTGAGTACTTACTCGTGTTCTAGGTAAGTTTAATTGGAGTCAAGTACACGACGACGGAGGTACATTGAGTACTTACTCGTGTTCTAGGTTCAACCTCTAATAAGGTTAACAGGAAGAAGTTACACATCCTTCCACCATGGTTCGAGGACAAGTCGTCATTGAGTGTTTCAATGTCGACCACTTGGTGAGCCATGAGTTTGAACTCCGTCAGATGGAGGTCCTTCATCTATGGACCAATTTTCGGAATTCAAACACTCGACGAATGTCTTGGCCATACTAGTATGATCGTGGAGTAGAAGCCTGGAATCTACGCTCTGGACTGCGTCAGACACGGTAGGGCTGCAGTGTTCGATGCACTCATTAGCAGCACCAGCCGACCATTCAAACCAACGTTGAAAAGGCTCAGAGAACTCGAAGTCAGAACTGAGAAGAATTTTTTCTGAAATTGTTGAACAATGATCTTTTGTTCGTCCCGCAAGTAATGTGACCATCCTGGTCATACTGCTCGTCGTCAAAGATACGGCTCAAGAGCTTCGGTAAATTTCTGCGGTAATTGTGCTGGAGGTACGAAGACCGAAGTAGAGCATGACATGGATAAAGGGCTTCATGTCATCTTGAATTGTCTTTCTTGGACCGCTCCCTCGCATCCCACTTTGCTTGGATGTCGCCCTCGCTGCGACATCATCCCAGAAGAAGATCATGACCTACTTGAGGAGCACCACGAAAAATTGGATGGCCTTAGAACTGTATGCTTGAATGAACTTGTGTATGACTTTCTGCTGGTAGTTCGATACAATCTAACACCTTGACCAGGAAATTGGCTAAATCCTTGAATAGTTTGCGCAAGATTCTGGAACCGACCTCTGATCTCCATCGTCACTGCGACATCACTGAACTTCAAAAAATAGTCAAAGAAACAGCTGAAATACTCCAGGCGCTTCCATTTCCCGCGCCAGAAGGACTTCAGAGAAATCTTGACATCGCTGTGAAAGGGATTCTGAGACCGAGGCAACCTCCCAAGGCCCTTCCCAAACCTGATCTTGTTTGGGAAGAGGACGTTGATGAGTTGGTAGACAGTTGACTGCCAAGCACGATTGGCTTCTTGAAGATCATGGATATGTAGCGTGATACGATTCCTAGTTGTAGGAACTCCTCTAATAAGCATTAACTGTTTCGTCGTTTTATTTCCCCGTGTTACTCTACAAATTCACAGGCATTTACATATATGATGGGATGACGGCACAATAGTTAAGGGTAAGTATAAGAATACAATGCACAGAGCCAAATTACATGATCTACAGGGCGGACATGGATAGGGCTATACACCGATAAGAAAATAGCAGCAGTGCACCGAGGAAATATTAGCTGGGACACATTACAGTACACGAAGTAAAAACAGTCAGATCCAGTGTTCCTCTTCAGGATCTTCGCACTCGGGAACTCCTCCCAGTCCCTATTCTCGAATTCTCGAAGCGCGCTAAAATTTCCGCATGACCGGCGCGGTCGACGCGGTGCACGTAGTAGCTCCCACCGCCGCGGCACTGTTGCCCCACGAGACATTAAGACTTCGTCTGACTGCTCAAAGGTAATCGTCCCCGGGACTCCAAGACATACTGGGGTAGGAGCTGGCTCCCGAGTAACACAAACACCCTGCTGGAGAGTTGGCATCTAGTAATTACATATAATTATAGAGTGAAACTGAGGTCGTGAAATTGTTGGTCTCAATTGCTTGGATCAAAGGATTTGCCAGTGAAACGCACAGACAATTGACGCCATTTTACTTCGATATGTATCAAATTATCTTGTTGAGCTTCAGCCATATGGTTAAGGAACATACAATGTTAAATTTGAACATATCAAGGACAGCGCGACATACATCAAGTGAAAACAAGCGCGACAAGGGAATAGGTAAGTTTGGAAAGTAATACATTCATGCACCGTTGTTCGACCTGTTGCGAGAACGAGTGCCCATTGAGTGTTGCGATGTTGACCGCCCGGTACGCTGTGGGTTTAGACCACCTCGAGAACCACCTTGAGAACCACCATGAGAACCACCCCGAGAACCACCTGGAGGACCACCTTGAGAACCACCTTGAGAACCACCCCGAGAACCACCTCGAGTACCTTTGGCTTTTGAGCGTGTCAATGTCGACGACTCTATGTCATGCTGTAAGCTTGACCCATGAGAGCCCGTGGCACGGGAATTCTGAGATCGCTTTCTGGAACCTCCAATAGAGCCATCTTCATCTGTGTATACACTCTCGAA
>JAGGAV010008343.1:0-10436 GCA_017657295.1 Termitomyces sp. DKA64 | reverse complement strand
AGAAGGGTTTGGAGGAAGAGGGACACAGCTTCAGTAGTTTGGCATAGTCCAGTGAGTTTGGCAGTGTGGGAGGTAAGGGAAGTTTGAGTAAGTTGGACCTGTGTCTCTAGAGCCAACAAGTGACTCCAGGCTTCATCCTAGGGGCTTGAAATGTTGGGGGAGGTGCTGGAGGGGCTGGCTGGGTCATAGTGAAAGCACAGAGAGTAACGAGTTGCTGGTGGGGGAGAGACCTTTTAGTTGCACCGACTTAATAGAACAATTGACATAATTGTATTGACTTATCAAAACAATTGAAAAGGAGGCTCCCAGACCAAAACTAGAGACTTGTTCTGCTGTAAGGGCAACCTCTGGAGGCTGTGGCTAAGTCACACAACTGGCAGAGGGAGATTCAAAGTCTATTCAGTACTGTACAAGGGTCTATGGACATAATCACTCACCTAGCAGAGGGAGATTCAAAGAGAACAAGTCTAAGGAGCTCCCTGGCCAGGTGTGACACTTCAGGAAAACTTCTGACCCTAACCCAAAGGTGCAAACTCCGGAAATTGCCATAACTCCAGACATTGTACCGAAAATGGAAATCCATTGTAAATGGCCTTGATCTCCAGACTCACAGCACATGACCACATAGAAATATAACCAAAAGATAGCATTTGGTTGAAAGTATTTGTTGCCAGAAGATGGTAGGATGGCAATGAAAGGCAGGCATGGAACAGAGGAAACAAACCAGAGGGTCCAGTATGAGCAGTCCCCTGACACATACCCACCTCCTGGCTATCTGATTGACCACCAGCACCCCCTGCACTTGGGACCAGACCACTGAGCCTGAGCCCCACACCCAGAAGGCACCCCAACCCCTCCCTGCTAATGATGATTTCATTTCCACCCACACCCTCTCCTACATTGACAAGCCAGAGGACCCCAGTAAGGAACATGCCCTTTGAAAAGAAGCCCAGGAGCTCCCCAGGGACTGACCCCCTCATATCAACCTCTGCCCCACCTGGGGATATGCCCTGCCCCCTCACAACAATGCTCCAGTCCCCCTTTGACAGCCCTGGAGCCACAAGAAGTGCCCCTCCTCCTGCACTGCCCTGATCTACCTTCCCCAACCAACCTGCCAACACTGATAACCTTGGACTGCTGACCCCTGGTGGACTTTCTCATTGGGCCCCATGACCCCCTCCAGTTAACACAGGCCCAAACCCTGGTAGCAGACCCCCTGATGATGGACCTCCAGGCAGATGGGGCCCAGCCATGGACAGCTTTCTCCCCCCAGTGTGGAGGTGGAAACAACAATTATTACTATTACTACAATGCTGGCCCCCCACCTTGGAACCAGAACAATCAGGATGACACCTGTGACACTCTGGCTTGGGAAGGAAGACTTGACATTCAGAAACTGGAACCTTTCAATAGCTGAGACCCTCAGAAGTGGCAGACCTTCCTGACACAATGTCTCACCATGTTTCAAGCTAAGCCTGTCACTTTTCAGCTTGAGAGCTCATGAGTAGCCTTTGCTGCCTCATACCCATGGGGCACTGCCTTTGACCATTATATGGTGCTGCTCCAGTTTGATCCTGGTAACCCAGTACTTTCCAACTGGCCCACCTTCACTTAGAAATTCTCTGGTAAGTTCAGAGTATTTGACCCTGTAGCAGAGGTGGAAGAAAACATGTACAACCTCTGGATGCATGATAATGAGCATTTCATGACCTTCATTATCTGGTTCAAGTGGGAAGTCTATGAAACCAGCTGGAACTACAACACCCTCCAGTTTGCCCTTCACCATGCCCTCTCCCAACAGACCAAGAATGATCTCTGCCTTGCCCACAAGCAACCCACATATAATGGCTACAGGGCACTTGTTACACAGATCAACCAGTTTTACTGGGAAGACTGGAGCAAAAACCAAGGCCTGCAGAGCAACTGGAACACCCCCAGCAACCCCAGCTGGCAAGCCAGAGCAAGCAACAACAACCAGACCACTGCCCCCATGATACCTGCTAAATCTGCATCCCATGTTTCCTCCAGACAAGGCCTGACCATCATAAACTGCTCCTCCAGGCCCTGCCCTATCACCCAAGTCAATGCCACTGACCCTTGCAAGGCTCCAGACCCTCCAGACCCTGGCCCTGGCTATCCTCCAGATGTGAACAATAACCCAGACCTCTCCAACAATCAGGAGACCCTAGGTGCCAACTGGATCAGAAACAGGCCCTGGATCAATGTTCTGGCAGAAACATAGGAGCAGCAATGGAAGGAGGGTGCATGCATTATGTGCAGTGAGCAGGGCCACTTCATCAATGATTGTCCTAAACACCAGGTTATGGGATGTGCCATCTGGACTATCAATGGGAATGACTGTGAGTACCAGTTTACAGAAAACAACCCTGTGGCCTAAGCACTGAAGGCATGACACATTGCAGATCAGACTTCTATGTCTTCTCTGCCCTGCTAAAATTCCCCTGTGCAACAGCAACCTCTCTGGACACCCTCTTGGTATATTACCCCTCACTCTCCACCCACCCCCTCACCCTCCATGCTATCCTCCTCTTCTTCTGCAACTCTGCATCCTCAGGCTCCCTTGACTCCAGACCACTAATTCTAGATTGACTGGTCAAATCCCACACTCTGCCTTGATCACAATGGTTTGGCATCTCCAAGACCTGCCCCCTGCCATGTCTCACCACTACCCAAAGTCTTGGAAGACTCCACTGGCATCCCCCATAGCTGATACAAAGGCCCAGACTCTTGCAAGTGTACCCCTGTCAGGGGACTTCCATTTCAGACCTCTGCACCTGACTGCTGCCAACTCCCCTCAACTTATTCCCACTCCCTGAGGCTTGTTCAACAACTCTGGGGCATTCTCCAGATCCCCAGAGATCTTTGGAGGTCATTCTCCCTTTTGAGAAACCCCCAGAACTTACCATGATCCCTTGTCAAGCACCTTTGGTTAGCTCTGGATGCCTATACAGTCATTCCCACACCTTCACTGCCCACTGATGCACTGCACCAAGCAGCAGGGATCCTTAGACTTGTTCTCTTTGGATTCCCCTCTGCCAGGTGATTAGTTACTATTGTATCATTGAGTATTGTTTCTAATATACTTTGGATTCTCCTCTGCTAGCTGCATGATTTAGCCATTGCTCCCAAAGGTCACCCTTACAGCAGAACAAGTCTCCAAATCCTGGTCTGGAAGCCCCTCATAGCCTGCACAGAGTCTCCAAGCCCCCTATCTGTTGCTTCCTCACCAGGCTTAAGCACCTGCTGAATTCTATGTCTCAGCTCACTGACCCAGACACTCCCTTGGAGGCTCCACAGGACAAGGCCTGGACTTGCCTGCTACACCTAGAGAGCCAGGTGCAATTGACCCAATCTTCCCTCACCCATCACATGACTGGACTCTCCACCCTTCACCAAACCACCAAGCTCATTTCCCAGTCCCTTCAGGCACTACTAGAGTACCTGACCCCTACCTCATTGAGTATCTTGGGCTGATCATCTTGCATGGAGCTGCAGAGATGGACTCAGTGAACAGCATAAGTTCAAAGTGTAAATGGATCACAAAAACCTCAAATACTTCCAGATGGCCAGGAAGCTCAATTGCCAACAGGCTCAGTGGTCTCTCTACCTTGCCAACTTCAACTTCTCACTACATCATCACAAGCCAGGCCACAGTATAGGAAAGCTGGATGCCCTGTCCCAGAGAGCAGACCACAGCACTGGGGAAGATGACAACAGTAACATTGTGCTCCTCTGACCTGAGTTGTTTGCCATCCAAGCCATGGAAGGTCTAGCCATTGAGGGAGCAGAGGTGGAGATCCTCCAAGACATCCAGTGTGGAAACTGAGAGGGTCTGCAGGAAGAACTCATTGCTCAGGCAGCCTGGGCATTAAGTTGGGACATACTACCAGTGCCAAGTCCATCTGCATAGACAAGTGGGCCCTCCACAATGGACTCCTGACCTTCTGGGACTGCATCTACATGCCTAATGACCTGGAGCTATGCTGGAGGATTGTAGAGCAGCATCATGACTCCTGGATCATGGGACACCCTGGCCAATGGAAAATGTTGGAGCTAGTGTCCTGAAACTATTGGTGGCCCCAGATGTCCTGGTATATTGGGTCCTACACTAGTACATGCAATCTCTGCCTCTGGACCAAGCCCCAGCATTGACTCCCCTCTGGACAGCTCCACCCCCTACCCATCCCCATGGAGCAATGGAGCATTGCCTCAGTGGATTTCATCATAGAGCTCCCCAATGCCCATGGTTATGATGCCATCATGGTAGTTGTCAGGTTCTGCTGACCATGGGGGCTCAGCTGCACTGAGCAAGTCCCTTACTAGGCAGACACAACATCTATACTCACAATCCTGTGCTCTGGTGAGCTCCAGAAGAGTGAAACCAAGTAGGCAAAGGAGGGAAGGGTGGTCCAGGGAGTTTCAGGGTACTCCAGTAGACTAGGTGGAGGAGCAGAGTGGTGGATGAGGGGGAGCAAGTACAGTGCAGAGCTCTGGAGTCAAAATATCCAGAGCACTGTGAACTTGGGGTTGGATTCCAAGTTGAGGGTGTGGGGATTTTGGAGATTATGGAGTGTAAAATAGAGTTGAGGCAATAAGAAGGAAGATGAACATAACTGGGAAGTCAAGATGAGACAGGAGACTTAAGGAAAACAAGGTGAGGCAAGACTTAGAAGATAGAGATTGGAGATGGAGATGGAGATGGAAACTGATAAGATGGGAACTGATAAGATCAAAACAGATAAGATTAGACAAGATGATACAGAACAAAAGATGGAGACATGAGAGATGAACAGACATGAGGATGTAGGTAATATCAAGACTACTCTAACTAACACTACTCTATGGTTTAAGTATCTGTGGGGGGAACTCCTCTAGTAACATGGGTCTAAGGCCAGACTGCATGGGTGGGTCTTGGGTGTGGTTGTGCAGGGTGTCCTGAGACTGGTAGACAGGTGTTAGTAGTGTTTGATGCATCTCCATGATGCATGCCAGGGAAGGTGGAGGGGGTCAAACACTCAGGGAGAGTCAGGGGGATCACAGAGTCTGCTGGGAGAAGCATTGAGAATCTCCAGAGAAGCCTTGGAGTTTGCTGGATTGGATGCCAAGGGTAGGGGAGAGTCATAGGGGTTCATAGGGGTTGGGGGGAGGGAGGGGGCATGCTCCAGGCTTGCTGGGCTTGGTCAGGCAGAGTCCAGAGGTGAGGTGGGGGTCCAGGGATGGGTCATGACAGTAGTCATGGACCTCTGTGGTAAGTGGGCACACTTTGTTCCTACTCACACCACTTGCTCTGCCATGGGGGCCACAAACCTGTACTGGAAGAACATCTGGAAGCTCTGTGGCCTCTCCAATGCCTATGTGTCTGACCAGGGTCCACAGTTTGTAGTGGACTTCACCCAGAAGCTCTACTGACTACTAAATGTGAAGCTTCACACCTCCACCACCTACCACCCACAGTCCAATGGCCAGACCAAACATGTGAACCAGGAACTCAAGCAATACTTCTGACTCTTCTGCAATGAGCACCAGGATGACTGGGACAAACTCCTCCCAAATGCCAAGTTCCAGTACAATAACCATGTTCATGCAGCTACTCAAGCCTCACCCTTCTTCCTGGGCACTGGATGTCACCTGCACATAGGCTTTGAACCCTGGGCCCAACCTTCAGAGAATGAAGCCATGAATGAGTTTGTGGATCAGATGAAATCACACAGAAGGAAGCCTGAGTAGCTCTGGCAAAGACAAAGGATGACATGGCACAATACTACAACCATGGAAGGACCCCAGTGCCCAAATACTAGCCTGGAGATTGAGTTTACTTAGATGCCTCCAATATTGTGACCACCTGACCATCAAAAAAGCTTTCACACTGACTATTGGGGCCCTTCATGGTTGAACAACAGGTAGGACCCCTAGCTTATTGACTCCAGCTTCCCATCAGAATGCACTGGCTTCACCCAGTATTCAATGTGGTCAAACTAACACCAGCACCAGCAGACCCTATCCTGGGATGAGGCCTGGCATCCCTGCCACCCCCAGTGGTGGTCAACAACAGTGAGGAGTACAAGGTGGAGGAGATCTTGGATAGTTGCCTATTCCAGCAGCAGCTACAGAATCAAGGACTTCCTGGAAACCCCAGAAGAACATGCACATGCCCAGACTCATCAGGGAGTTCCATCAGAGGCACCCAGATGCACCCCAAGCCATCCAAGGGATCTATCCCATCTCACCAGCAGATCAGGTGATCCAGAACTTCTTCCACCCTGCACATTGAGACAATGCACACTACAGGGGGGGTGATGTCAGGGGACTTCCATTTCAGACCTCTGCACCTGACCTAAGCCAACTCTCCTTGACTTATTCCAAACTTCCTGAGGCTTGTTTAATGACTCCAGGGCATTCTCCAGATCCCCAGAGATCTCTGGAGGTCATTTTCCCTTTTGGAAAACCCCCAGAACTTACCATGATCCCTAGTTGAGCACCTTTGGTTAGCTCTGGACACCTATACAGTCATTCCCATGCCTCTGCTGCCTGCTGATGCACTGCATCAAGCAGCAGAGATTCTTAAACTTGTTCTCTTTGGATTCTCCTCTGCTAGGTGATTAGTTACTATTTGTACTATTTGTATTGTCAGTTACTGTTCTAATATACTTCAGATTCCCCTCTGCTAGCTGCATGATTTAGCCATTGCTCCCAGAGGTTGCCCTTACACAGACATTGCCTTGATTGGGATGTGATCATGATGCATGAGAAGGATCATGGGTATGGTGAGTTCCTGACACTGTGCATCCAAATTCATCAAGCTTCTGCTGATTCTTCATCACTTTTTAATATCTTCAAACAGTTCTGTCTGACTTGCTCACTACATCAGGTCCTTTCTTATAGACACTGGGCCACTCTGAAAGTCAAATGTGAGTTGGAAGTAAACTCCAAACCAACCAACTTCCATACAACATCTTGATCACCCCAAAACTCAGTCTCCTCCTCCTTGACCTCTACTTCATCATCCAACTCTCCAAATTGAGTCTCATTCCTATCTATGCATTCCAGCTTGGCTGCTCTGTGTTCAATGATGTTTTGCCATGTCAGTTCATCATCAGACTCAGATTTGATTGATTCCAGGTAAGGAAGTATCAGTGGATGATATTGTGGGCATTTTGACAGTTAAAGGCTTTTTGGTGTTATTCAGAAGTGCGGCAGATGTCCATGGCCCATTTTGCTGAAGAGGTGCCAGAATTGGAAATTTTCAATCAGATTCTGGGTTTGACCAGTGATCTTAGATAAGATATTTTCTTATCACCAACATTCTCTATGAGATGTTTTCTCACCATCAACATCTTCTAATTCAAAAGCTATCAATTCCACTTTTTTGTCTTTTTCTTAAAGCTTTTTTAACAAGTGAAAATTCTAGGGCCACAAGAGTCAAAACTTGAAAATCAAAAAAAAATAGCTTGTAGAATTGTAGTTTATACATTCTGTAGTGCCTGAATCAAAAGTGCTTATGCAGTTATGGAAGGCTCAAAAATTTGGTCATGTTGGTTGTCTTTGATTGTCTGCAACTGTAGACCATCCAGAACTAAATTGGCTTGAGAATTGTCTATTGCCACATTACTATGTTGTCACAGGGATGCATATAGATGACAAATCAAGTAGTATGATACATGTGTGGAATATACATGAGATAATGTACAAATTCATTGATGCTGGGTATGTGTTATACAATGCGCAGGGAATGCAATAGCAATGGGCATCAATGTATGGCAGGTAGATAGGTGAGCCACATAATTACCACAGTGGATGGAATGAACGACATATCCGAGATAGACTTCGTCCGATGACATACATCCATGTCATGGGTTGAATTTTTTTGTATTTTCTTCGATACAACCCATCTTGCTGACACTGGTCGAGACAGAGACAAGCGTTGCTGCATCCATGTCTGATTCTTTCTCCGTCGTCTCCAGTTTATCCATCTTTGTGATGTCCACTTCCATTGGGTCCAGACCAGGCTGTAGTTCAGCGATCCAACGGCGCATCCGTGCCTGGAATACAGAGTCTGTCTCGTCCACAATGTATTCATCCCCATCATCATCGGAGCTGTCCTCCCCGTCGTCGCGATCAGGAATATATGTAGCCGAGTCCGTAGGTCGTAAACCAACCTCGTCAACGTTCCAAGAATAAGCTCCTGGGCGCAGTTTACGAGTCATGTTTTGACTACTGCTACAAGGCAACTTCTGAGTTTCATCTGCTTGGTCATTTCCTATGAATCCTGGGGCAACTCTCCACCTTTTCCACATCCGGTACGTGCCACGACAGCAAAAATCAGCCCTGAAGTATTTGTCAAAATATGGCTTGTATCCTTTGTCTTGGTTAATCCTGAAAATGAAGTGCTCGTGCTTTGTAATCTTCTGATACAGGTCGATGAGAACGTAGTGTGGTTGGACGTGGAGGCGTAAAACCGGCAAGGTGGTATAAGGGAAAACATGCATCTGTGGCAAGTTGTCTCCGTCCAAACGATGGTTAGTCTCCTCCATCCCGATCAAAGGAACAAAAACGTACTCAAAGGAGTCCTTGCCTTCATACGCAGTCTAATGTAACTCATTATGGGCCGCCATGTCATGGGGGACGATCGGAATACACCACCTCAATTGGTCTTTCGAGAGTAAAATCCGTATTGGTGATGAATCGAAGCAGGGACGAATCTATTGGAAGCAGAGCCCAGAGACCCGACTCAAACATACGCCGAAGCTCTGGTGTTACTGACGAAAACTCAGGACCCTAATCTTATAACAAGTGACCACTCACGATATATCGTGTTTGCCTTCGAACCGAAATCTAGGGTTCCATACCTCAGTCCCCATGCGTACTCGAGTCTTATTAACTTTAGAAAAGATCCGGTGAGAGTGTGGGGACATGATCTGTCCGGACTCACCATGTCTTCCTCCAAGACCCCAGGACGCATCAAATGGCAGGCCTCTACAAAGCATCGTTCAAGAGATATCACGCATTCCTTACGCATGTCTTTCGACACTGGTGAAAAGACGAGAAGACAACTGATTGGACAATGGGCCGACCTCAGTCAACACAAAAATGTAAACAATTGCGATCACGTGAAATATTCATAAATCGTTGATGCTGAGGTTATTTTGATTCTCTCAGCGACCGGAGCACTTCGTCCATAGAGTCCGCTACATATCACGAATGCGCATCTACTTGACTTCATAAAGTGACAACAAAGGACTATGCTACAACAAGTATACAAGATCCCCTTTCATAGAGCTCGCACCTCTCGAACCTGACAGCACGAATTGTCACGGTACGCACGTGACAACTGCACAACTATCAATAGTTGCTCCGTAGGTAGAGTTCTTAGCTTGATTCATTTCATTTTGCAGGTGTGTACATTACACAAATGTCACTACAGCACACAATACAATTTCATTTTGTAGCTTCTGTCATGTCACATTGTGAGTCACAAGACAGAACCTTACACTTGAATCAAGCTCTCTTTAAAATTTCTTGGATGGGTGGGGAGCTGCCAGATGTGACAGAACAATGCACAGCTCAAGTGTTGCAGCTGTTCTGTGCAGAATTGTCCACTGCATACAAAGAAGGAACACAAAGACAAATGATGGGTTGCTATAAGTGTGAGAGCAGAGTGCATGTGGTGGCAGCATGCCCAAGCTGGGCACCACATATCAAGAAAATTGTGAGACAGATCTGTTGGGAAGCCTTGGGTTCAATCTGTATAGGACAGTTGGAGGTGGGACATCAAACAGCCTAGGTTTGCAGTACTGGCCCCAGAGAAAGGCACAATTCTTCTTGGACCTGACAAGACAACACTCAGACCAAAATAGAAATGCTGCTGTCCACACAAAGGTTGTGCTGCAGTCATTCACACATGCAATTCCCAGTCTCCTCACTCTGCCCTGGAACTCCCTGTCACTCTGCAGATCCACAGTTGGACATTGGAAACTCCAGACATTGTTGACACTCATGCAATGGTGGATTCAGGTGCAAGCTGCTATTTTGTAAACCCTTGCTTTGTGTCCAAGCAACAGATACCCACTGTTACCAAGAAACAACCTATGCAACTCTGTACTATCAACAACTCAGAAGTTTGGTTGGGTCTTATCACAGAGGAGGTACATTTGCAGATGGTGTTGGGGGAGCATGTAGAGATTGTGGTGTTTGACATTGCAGACATTGAGGATGATAATCTGATTCTGGGTGTCAGTTGGCTCTGGCTGCATAACCCAACCCTCAATTGGGAGTGTTCAACAATGGATTTCAGCTCCAAATTCTGTTGGGAGCACTGTCTGCCATTGATAGTGGTGATGTAAGGGGATGTCAGCCATGGATAGTCCTAACCCAGCCCACCACTCATGACCTGATGCTCATGTCAAGAGGTGGGGGGT
>JAGGAV010008342.1:0-10443 GCA_017657295.1 Termitomyces sp. DKA64 | reverse complement strand
TTCAGTCCAAGCATATAGAGCAGCAAACTCCCATAACCTGTTGGAACCTGAACCAGTGGGACCTAAGTAAACACAGATACAGTAAGTATCTGATCCTCAGTCCATGTTATAATGACTGTATTCTGTACCTAAGTAAACACAGACACAGTAGGTATCTGATCTATGGTACAGTTAGTTCATTTGTATGAAGTCCATGAGTAGTTTAAGCTCACCCTCAGTCCATGTTATGAGAGTGCTGTCTGTAATATATTGTGTATATATATCTATAGTTCTGCTTTGTCTATATGAGTGTGATAAGTGTGACAATGTGTGAAGGGTGATTGTCATCTCTTTGATCAAGCACTTACAGTGCCTTGGCCACATGTTGGCCACAGATCTCAACATGAGGCAAACATCCTCAAGGACATTTGATGAGGGAATTGTGAGGGTGCCTGGGAGGATACTGTAGCATAGGCAGCACAGATCTTTCAGGCCCAATGCACCAGTGGAGTTAAATCAGTACATGCTGAAGAGTGAGTTCTCCAGGATCGGCTGCTGATCTTCCAGGGGCACATTTATATGCCTAACATCCTTGAACTCCAATGGCATATTGTGGAGCAGGCAGGTCATCCAGGCAGGTGAAAAGCATTAGAACTGGTGTCCCAGAACTATTGGTGGCCTCAGATGTCTAGATGCATTGGCATTTATACTAGCACCTGCAACCTCTGCCTTTGCACTAAACCTTATTGTCAGGCACCCATGAGCCAACTCCATACTCTCTTGACTCCTGCTGGCCACTGGAGCACTGCTTCAGTGGACTTCATTGTCAAACTTCTAGATGCTCATGGATATGATGCCATTATGGTGGTGGTAGATCCTTATGGGAAGTGAGCTCATTTCATCCCTACTCACACTACTTGCTCAGCCCTGGGAGCTGCCAATTTATATTGGAAGAATGTTTGGAAGCTCCATGGTCTCTCTAATGGGTATGTCTCAGAATGCAGCTCTCAGTTTGTGGCAGAGTTCATCTGAGAGCTCTACTGTTTGCTGGTGGTGAAGCTCCACACAACCACTGCCTATCATCCTCAGTCAAGTAGACAGACTGAGCATGTGAACCAGGAACTGGAGCAGTATCTGTGGCTGTTTTGTAATGAGAGGCAGAATGACTGGGATGAGCTCCTGCCTGATGCTGAGTTTCAGTACAACAACCATGTTCACTCTTCCACATAGGATGACTCCATTCTTTCTGGACACTGGATGACATCCTCACATGGGTTTTGAGCCCTGAGCATGACCCTCTGAGGATGACTTGGTAAATGAGTTTGTGGATAGGATGAAGAGAGTGCAGGAGGAGGCAAAGGTATACTTAGCAAAGGCAAAGAAGGACATAACATGGTACTACAATCAACAATGGACATTAGCCCCTGTATACAAACCTGGAGATCATATTTACCTAGACAGCTCAGACCTAAAGACAATATAACCATCACAGAAGCTGTCTCATTGCCACCTGGAGCCATTCAAGGTGGAAAGACAGGTAGGGCCACTAGTCTATTGACTGAAGCTTCCTGCAAGTCTACATCAGCTGCATCTGATCTTCAATACTGTCAAGCTATTTCCAGCCCCAGAGGAACCCATTCCAGGCTAACACCCTAGACTGCCACCACTACCAGTGCTGGTCAACAATGAGGAGGGGTATGAGGTGGAGGGAGTGCTGGACAGTAGAGTGTTCTGTGGGAAGTTACAGTTCAAGGTGAAGTGGAAAGGATATGGCATTGAGACATCTCTTGGAAACTGCAGGCAAACATACATGCACCAGCTCTAATCCAGGACTTCTACCACTGACACTCCAATGCTCCAAAGGCTATTTGAGGCATCTACCCCACATTGTCAGCAGACTAAGCAATCTACAACTTCTTCTATCCAGTGCATTGGAATACTGCACTCTAGAGGGGGGTTGATGTCAGGAGACCTGTCCAAGTCAGACCCCATTCTTGTTTTCCTTGTTCTGAGCCATCCTTGCATCTCCACCCTTCCATCCTTTGGTGACAAGTACTTTCAAACCAGGGCTATCCAACAGTGTATGCCCCAGGAGGCTGGAGATTGAGGCCAATTAAGATGAACTTCCACTTTTGGGATCAGACTCCAGACTTAGTGTTAGGTAGTGTTTTTATTAGAAGCTCTAGAGTCAATTTTCCAAACACTGGCATTGGGAATCCTCAGACTTGTTCTCTTTAGATTGGCCTCTGCCAGGTAAGTAGTTAGACCTCTAGCACCTTGTTCTGTTTGTTCATTGGTCTCCAGGTGGTAGGCAGTTGATAGGTTGGTTTTGATTTCAAGTGCCTTGCATAGGGATTACCAGAACCTGAAGACAAACAAGGGGCTGCAGTTGGAGACAATGTTGTCTGAGAGTCTGTGCTTGGAGAAGACATGTTCAAGGAACAATTTGGCAAACTCTGGGGCATTGTCAGTGGTGTGGCAGAGGATGAACAAGGCTTGCTTGGTGAGTTAGCAAACTACAATGAGAATGGTGTCACAACCTTTGGATTTGGGGAGTTTGATGATATGGTCCATTGAGATCAAGGATCAGGGGCAGTGGCCAATGGGGAGGGGATTCAGCAGACTATATGGGTGATGTTGGGGGACCTTGGCTTGGAGACACAGTTCACAGGCTTGTACATACTGGGTGATGTCCTTCTTCATTTCTAGCTAAAAGTAAGTCTGGGAGATCAGTTGGAGGGTCTTACATATTCCTGGGTGTCCCTGGAGCTTGTGGTCATGGTGCTGCCAAAGGATGTTGAGGCAGATGGATTTGTGGTCTGGAGCATATATTTGGCTGTCCTGGAGCAGGAGTCAGTGGTCCAGAGACAGTGTGAACATCATGCATTAGCAGGGTTGTCCTGGGGGTTGTGCTGGATGAAGAAGGCATCTGGAGGTGCATTTTGGATTTGGTGGAGAATTCCTTCTTCATTCATAATTTGTTCAGGGGGGATTACCATGTAGTTTTGCCAGGTCTATTTGTATGCCATCTGGAGTGACAATAACTCCTAGATATTTGATCTCAGTGGTGTGGAAGGAACACTTCTCAGGCTTAGCATAGAGGTGATACTCCCAGAGTCATTCTAGGACATGTTGGACATGACCCTGGTGTTTTTTCAGGGAGTTCAAGTAGATCAGGATGTCATCCAGATACACAATAACAAAGATGTCATTTATGTTGTGGAAGATATTGTTCATGAAGTGCTGGAAAGTAGTGGGGGAGTTATTCATACCAAAGGGCATCATGAGATACTTGAAGAGGCTGTAGTGGGTGCAGAAGGCAGTCTTCCATTCATGTCCTGGAGCAATCCAGACATTGTTGTAGCCAGACCAAAGATCTATCTTGGTGTAGAGCTTGGCACTATGGAGGTGGTCAACAAGGTCTCTGATCAGGGGGAGGGGATACTGGTTCTTTTTGGTGACTTTGTCAAGTTCCCAGTAGTCCATGCAAAGATGGAGGGAGCCATCCTTCTTCTTGGCAAAAAGGACAGGGGCCCTGGCAGCAGAAATCAAGGGTCAGATAAAGCCCTTCCCAAGCATGTTCTTGAGGTAGTCCTTGAGAGCCTGGAGTTTGACTTTTGACATGTTGTAGATCTTGCTGAAGGGGGGGGGGGGAGGTGCCATCTTCAAGGTTGATTGTGTGATTGTAGGATTGGTGTGGAGGAAGTTCCTTCATGCTTCCTTCAGAGAACATGTCAGCAAATTCATGATACTCTGGAGGAACTACTTCATATAATATTTGTTCCTCTGTCTTTAGAGTCTCAGGTGAGGCAGTGCCAGCATGGATGTGCTCTTCCAGAAGTGTCAGAGTAACCTGGAGTTGGAAGGTGGGGGTACTGTCCTGCAAGATCCATGTGAAAGGAATGGCACCAATGATTTTGATATTGAGGGCTTTTGGGTTGATGGTATCAGGTGTCAGAGATGCAGTGGTGGGGTCCCAGGTTGTTGGGATTTGAGTTGGGGAGTTTGGGCCCTTGTATCAATTGTGGGGGATGTTAGGGGGAAGCCATTGGGGTGTGCCTACAGGAGTTCAGGATGGGGGTTCTTCTCCCTCCTCTTTTGGGTCATCCTTAGGCAGAGTGGAGGTGCTGGTGACTATGGTGCTGCTGGAAGCTGAATTGGAGTCATTGGAGTCATAGGGGCAGTAAGGGCAGAGGGTGATGGCAGCTGCCAGGCAGGCTTTGGGGCTGGGAAACCACATGATGAGTTCCTTTTAGTTGATGTTGGGGTTGATGTCATGCAGCCAGGGTAATCTGAGCACAATTGGGGTCACCTCCAGAAGTTGGATAATAAGGAGGCAGGTTGGGAACTGCAAGCTGTTGTTGAGGGTGAGGGAGCCAGAATGGAATTTGGTGATCCTGGAGGTGGCAGATCTTCTGTTGAACAGCTGTAGCTCTAGAGGTATGTCAAGGAGTTCATGGGAGAGGTTGAGCTGGTCACTGACAAAGGTTCTGGAGGCTCCACTGTCAATGAGGGCAGGGAGGATGGTAGAGGAGTTGCCCAGGCAGGCATTGATGATGAATGATCATGTGAATCATGAGCAGAGCTGTGAAGGAGTTCAGATAACATTGAGGGTGACTTCTGAAATATTGTGGTGGGGAGGAATGTTGAAGGGGATGGGTCCCAGGTTGGGCAAGCTATCCTGATTGAGGCAGAGGATGAGATTTGGCCAGTTGATGCAAGGGTTAGTCATTTGGAGCCAGAAAAACCCAAGGATGAGAGGGACAGAGGCATGCAACTTTGTGATCAATAGTCAGAGGTCTTGCTGTTGCCTGTTGGTGAAAGTGATCCTCATTTCTACACAATGAGTGATGTCACTGGTAGAGGTTGGATTGCTGTCAAAGAACTTTAGGGGGATTGGGAGAGGGAGTCACTAGAGAAGTTGTGGAGCAAGCGCTGCTAGGAATTTATTGATGAAGTTATCTGTTGCACTGCTGTTGATTAGGCTGGGTATGGAGTCAGGGAAGAAGGGGAGAGTGGTGCAGAGGAGGAGGTTGTGGGCAGAGTGTAAGGGGAGGTGTGCTGAGAGGGTGTTCAGAGTGATTACCATTCTGTAGAGGAAAGTAGCTGGGGTAAGAAGACATTGGAGTCTGATCTGTGATTCAGTGCATCTTTGAGACCTAAACTGCCAGGTCATTTTCTGTAAACTGATAGGTCACAGTCTTCCTTGTTGATGGTCCAAATGGCATGACTCATAACCTGGCATTTAGGGAAATCATTGATGAAATGACCCTGCTCATCACACTGAATACATGCCCCTTCCTTTTGTCAATGTGCCTGGATCTCTGCTGGGACATTGATTCAGGGCCAGTCCTTGATCTGGTTGGTATATAGGGCCTCCTAATTGTCCAGGGAATTGTCCAGTCTGGGGAATCATCAGATTCAGAGTCTGCAGGGTCTGGGGCATCACAGAGATCAGCAGCATTAAGCTGGGTGGGGGGTCAAAGTCTGGGAGGTTAAGTGGTGTTGGCCAGGCCTTGTCTGGGAGAGAAGCAGGGTGTGGAGTTAGCAGGCATTGCAGGGGCAATGGTTTGGGAGTTGCTGGTTGCTCTGGGCTGCCAACTGAGGTTGCTGGAGGGGTTTCAGTTGTTCTATAGGCCTTGGTTTTTGCTCTGGTCTTCCCAATAGTGCTGATCAATCTGGATGACAAGTGCCTTATATCCATTGTACATGGGCTGCTTGGGTGCAAGGTGGAGAACATCCTTAATCTGTTGTGGGAGGGTGCAGTGAAGAGCAAATCAGAGTGCATTGTAGTTCCAACCAGTTTCATAGGCACCACCAGGGTTTGGGCCAGCATTGCCTGAGGGACATTCCAGGACCCAGTGAGGAGGAGGGAGTCCTCTGGGGGTCAGCAGCCCAAAGTTGTTGGCATTGGTGAGGTGGTTAGGCAGGAAAATGGGCAGGAGTCAGGGTGGTGCAGAGGAAAGAGCTGCTCTGGGAGCTCTGGGGCTGAGAGGCTGTTGGAGGGGGGGTGGGAGGTTGTTGTAAAGGGGTGGGGTGTATCCCCAGAAGGAGTGAAGGCCAACATGAGGGGGTTGGTTCCTGGGGAGCTTGGGAGCTCCTTCTTGAGGGGCAGGTTCCCTGCCAGGAGTCTCCAGCCTGTTGATGTAGGAGAGAGTGTGAGTGGAAGTGAGGTTGTTATTGAGAAAAAGGGGTTGAGGGGATTTCTGGGCAGGGCATTCAGGCCCAATAGGCTGGTTTCAGGTGCAGAAGGCACTGGAGATGGAGTTGGCCTGGGGATGAGCAGAGAGGGCCAGGGTGTGAGTGGCAGGCTGGTCAAATAACCCTCCAGCAGGATTGAGAGACTTCAGGATGTCAGGTATGGCATTGAGCTCTTCCTGCTAGCAAGGGATGGGAGCTGAGGCTTTAGCTTGGGCCCTGGCAGGTTCTTCTCATTGCACATGGAAGGAGCAGGCAGAGTCTAAGGGGTCTTCAAAATGGCAGGGGTTCAGGCTGGTATGGATCTCATTGACCAGGGTGCAGAGTTCTTCCCAGAGGCCAGCATCAATTCCAAGGATACTCCTGACATTTTCAGGAAGAGTGCTCTGCTGATAGCACTCATAGAAATTCAGCAGACAATCCACCCAGGTCTCTGATGTTCTGGAGATATTTTGATGTCTTAGGCTGATGAGGAGGGCTCTTGCTCTTTTGGCAAATTTGGCAGAAGCTAGGTGGAGAAAGCAGAGGACCTCATTGCATTGTTGGATATAGGCTTCAACTCATTGCTGTCTAGGGGAGGGTGGGGCTTGGATGAGGGGAGCAGTGGAGGGTTGAGGCCAGGGGGGAAAGTAGCTGTTAAATTGTTCCAGGGGGACCAGGGCTGCAGCAGGAACAGGATAGGCATAGTAGGGTCTGAGGGGAAAGGCCAAGGGTATCAGGGCTGTGGCTGCCCAAGGGGCCAAGGGGGTGTCAGGCTGTAGGTGGGAGTAGGTCTCTTTAATGGGATACAATGAGGGGCAGCACCAGTCTGGGGGTGGGCCCTTGGGGCCCAGTACTATGGAGTGGCTGTGATGTAGCAGTTTGGCATTGGATAGAGCAGAGGATAATAAGGATTGGGTACTGGCCTACCATAATAGTTGGTTAGATAGCTGGCAGGCAGATATGTGGGATTGTAGTTAGACATCAGAAACAGGGTAAGGGGAGAGTCTTGATATTATGTCAGGTTCTGCTGACCCAGGGGCTCAGCTACACTGGGCAAGTCCCTTACTAGGCAGACACAATATCTACACTCACAATCCCAGGCTCTGGTGAGCTCTGGAAGAGTGAAACTACATGGGTGAAGGAGGAAAAGGTGGTTTGGGAAAGTCTGAGGTACTCCAGTAGGCTAGACAAAGGAGTGGGAGTAGCAGATGAGGAAGAGCAAGTATAGTACAGAGCTCTGGAGACAAAATATCAAGAACATGGTAAACTTGGGGTTGGATTCTGAGTCAAGGGTGCAGGGGTTTTGGAGATTACAGAGTGTAGAAACAGAGTTGAGACAGTAAAAATGAAGATGAATGTAACTAGAGAGTTGAGATGAGACAAGAGACTTAAGGAAAACAAGGTGAGGTAAGACTTAGAGGCTGGAGATCAGAACTGGAGATGGAAAAGGAAACTGATAAGATGGAAATTGATAAGATGGAAACTGATAAGATTGAAACAGATGAGATTTGAGTGAGATGATACAGAACAACAAAATGGAACACAAGAGATGTAGCAAACATGAGAATGTAGATAATATCAAGACTACCATCACTAGTACTACCCTATGGTTTAAGTACCTATAGGGAAACTCATCTGAGATCACAGGTCTAAGGCTGGACTGTGCAGGTGGGTCTCAGGTACAATTGTTTGGGGCATCCCAAGACTGACTAGCCAGGTGTTGGTAGTGTCTTGATGCATAACCATGATGTGCACTGGGGAGATCTGAGGGACTTGGAGTTACCCAGACACTGGGGGAGGGCCAGGGGAATCATAGAAAATGCCAGAGAAGCATTGGAGATCTCTGGAGAAGTGTCAGGAATTGCCAGAGTGGGTACCAGGGATAGGGGAGGGTTGTAGAGGTTGAGGAAGGAGGGGATGTGCTCCAAGCTTGCTGGGTTTGGTTGGGGGAGGTCTGAAGGCAAGGTGGGGGTCCAGGAATGGGTTGTGACAAGCCCAAGAAGTGCTCCTTCTACACCACTGAGGTTGAGTATCTAGGAGTTATCATCACTCCAGACAGCATACAAATGGACCCTGCAAAGGGTGAGGCCATCCTCAATTGGCCTCTACCCCAGAATGTTAAAGAGGTACAGTCCTTCTTGGGTTTTGCTAACTTCTATTGCTGGTTCATCAACAACTACTCTGGCATTACAAAACCTCTCAACTGACTCACCTGAAAGGACACCTCCTGGGACTGAGACAGCAAGTGTCAAAGCATGTTCACTCTCCTGAAGAAGGCCTTTACCTATGCCCCAATCCTCTGCCACTTCAATCCCACCCTCCCTATTGTACTTAAATGTGACACCTCCAACTATGCCATTGCCAGAATACTCTTGCAGATGGGCTCTAACAGCAAGGACTTCCACCCCATCACCTTCTACACCTGCTCAATGATTCCCATGGAACTCAACTATGACATCTGTGACAAAGAGCTCCTTGCAATCATCAAAGCCTTTCAGCAGTGGAGGGCCTACCTTGAGGGAAACCTGCATTGCATACAAGTTTACTCAGACTACAACACCTTACAGTATTTCATGACCACTAAGCAACTCAGTTGACAACAAGCCTGTTGGTCTGAAACCCTGTTCAAGTATGCCTTCACCATCTATTATCACCTGGGTCAACTCAGAGCAAAGCCCAACACCCTCACCTGATGAACAGATGTCTACCCAAAGAAGTCCTTTGAGGCAGAGTGCAACATTCAACTACTGTGTAGTCATCCCCCCTGAACACCTTCATGCCATGCTGATTATGAATGAAGAAGGAATTCTCCATCAAATCCAAAATGCCCCCCCAGATGCCTTCTTCACTCAGCATGACCTCTGAGGCAACTCTGCCAACATCCCAAACCCTGACACAACCTTCACCCTGTCTCTAGACCACCAACTCCTGCTCTGGGATGGCTGAATATATGCTCTAGACCACAAGTCCATCTGCCTTGACATCCTCTAGCAGCATCATGACCACAAGCTCCAGGGGCACTCAGAAATACATAAAACCCTTCAACTCATCTCCTAGACTTACTTTTGGCCAGGGATGAAGAAGGATGTCACCTGGTATGTACAAGCCTGCAAACCCTGTCTTCAAGCCAAGGTTTCCCAACATCACCCATACAGTCTGCTAAAGCCCCTCCTCATTGGCTGCCATCCCTGATCCTTGATCTCTATGAACCACATCATCAAACTCCCTGACTCCAAAGGTTTTGATGCCATCCTTGTTGTTGTTTGCTAACTTACCAAGCAAGCACTATTCATCCCCTGCTGCACCACCAACAATGCTCCAGAGTTTGCCCAACTATTCCTCAAACACATCTTCTCCAAACATGAACTCCCAGATGACATTGTCTCTGACTGTGGCCTCTTGTTCATCTCCAGGTTCTGGCAATCACTATGCAAGGCACTTGAAATCAAGACCAACCTCTTGACTGCCTATCACTTGGAGACCAACAGACAAATGGATGAGTAAACCAGACCTTAAAGCAGTACTTCCACCTCTATATTAATTATTTACAGAATGACTGGCATGCAGAACTGCCTCTTGCCAAGTTTACTTGCAACAACATCCCTGCTCTGCCACTGGAGTCTCCTCATTTTATGCCAACAAGGGTTATAACCCCCAACTCACCCTGTCCCTCAAGGGCATCCCCTTGCACATCACCCACAAAGTTGCCAAAGACCTCCAGTCCCTTCACCAGTTCCTCCAGGACAAGATTGATACTGCCAATCAAGCCTATTTCAAACATGCCAATACCTGATGCAAGACAACCCCCAACTGAGCTCCCAGCACCCTTGTCTGGCTCAACCAGTGCAACCTTAAGACCCAGAGACCCTCAGTGAAGCTTAACCATAAATGACTTGGCCCCTTCAAGGTCCTCCAGAAGGTCTCAACTCATGCCTACAAACTTGACCTACCTTTGGAAATGAAGGGCCTCCACCCTGTCTTCTATGTCCACCTCCTCAAGAAGCATGCTCTGGACCTCTTCCCCAGCCAATGTCCAAGCTGATCCCCACCCATCAAGGTCAAGGACAAATATCACTATGAAGTTGACTATATTCTTGACTCCAGCCTTGTCTACAGTCAGCTCCAGTATCTAGTCCATTGGAAAGGCTACAGACTTGAGGATAACACTTGGAAAACTCAGAAGAACCTCTCTGGAGCTGTAAGGGTGACCTCTGGGGGCTGTGGCTCAGTCACACAGCTGGCAGAAGGAGAATCCAAAGTATATTAGAAAGTATCTAAATAGAA
>JAGGAV010008341.1:0-10481 GCA_017657295.1 Termitomyces sp. DKA64 | reverse complement strand
CACAACCCCTTCTTACATTCACATTCCATTTCCTGCACAATATGTTGCTAATGAACCTGCTAAACACAAAGGTATACAGGTAAAGAAAAAGTATAAACCCATTGCTATGAAGATTAAACCAGTTGCCAGCCACATTAGCAAGGATTTCCACATTGAGTGATGTATTATTGGTGACCCCTTAGCAACCATGCCAACCCTTGATCCAAACCCTCCACCCTTTGTACTGACCCCACGATTAATCTGTGACCAACTAGCAACATTTGTTAAGGACCATGATACTGGATTCCTCACTGGTAAAAAACTCAGGGTCCCAATCAATATGGTTGCTAAGCAAGAAAAAGTGTTTGCTTGGGATAATTCAGAAAGAGGAAGCCTGTGCCCTGACTTCTTTCCACCAATCCATATACTAACAGTCCCTCATGTCCCTTGGGTTCAGCACAATGGCCCCATTCCTCCAGGGCTTAAGAAGGAGGTATGCAAGATCATCCATAATATTATCAAGGCTGGCATCTATGAACCTTCCAACTCAGCTTACCAATCTCACTGGCTTTGTGTCCTAAAGAAGAACAACCCCCTTTGGTGTGCTTTGCTTGGTTACCTTACCTATGGGCTGGACCAACTCAGTGCCATCTTCCATAACAATGTCACCTTCATTTTGCAGCCAGAAATCCTGCACAACATACTCAGCTTCATTGATGATGTTGGCACTAAGGGTCCAAAAGACTGGAAATTAGTTGACAGTATCCCTGCTAAACATCCCACTAACCCAAATATTTGCTTAGTGCTATGGGAGTTCTTTGAGCTTCTTAACCAAGGTCTCCAGTGAATGAAGTATTGTGGCAGTATGTTTTCAAGACACAAACTGGTCTTGTGCTCTCCTACCTTCAAAATCCTCAGCCATGTTTGCATGCCCAGTGGTCATGTACCAGACAAAAGTTGCTTGGCCTTACTTGAGTGCCAGGGCCCTTGCAAGTTGCTAACCGAAGTTCAAGCTTTTCTGGGGACAGTTGGCATTCTTCAAATATTTGTTAAGCACTTTGCCCATTGTGCTAATGACTTAACAAAGCTCACTCAAACTGGTGTTCCTTTTGAATTTGGGCACAACCAAATCAATGCCCAACATGACCTTGTCAAAGCCTTACAATGTGCTAAGCCCCTTGTCCCTATTGACTATGAATTGCCTAACCCTGTCATCCTAGCAGTTGATACATCATACATTGCTGTGAGCTACTACCTTTGCTGATGCACTAGCAATAACTACAAAGAATGTCACTATAATTTCTTTGGCTCCATTTTTGGCTCCATTACTCTTAACAACAGGGAGTCACAATTCAGTCAACCCAAGCTCAAGCTTTATGGCTTTTATTGTGCCCTTCAAGCTTTACAAATGTACCTTATAGGCATCAGAAAACTGAGCATTGAAGTTGATGCTTACTATATTAAGGGTATGCTTCAGAACCCAGATATTCAGCCCTCTGCTAGCATGAATCACTGGATCATGGCAATCCTGATGTTCCACTTCAAGCTTGTGCATGTTAAAGGTACTTTCCATGGGCCTGATGGACTTTCACAATGCCCATTATAGCCTAGCAACCCTCCACCAGATAATAGCAACAATTCTGTTTATGAAGACTGGATCAATCATTTACATGGCTACATTCATCAGATCCAGCTTCCCCTTCCCCTGCTTCACCATGTCTCCACAGTTTCACAGTTGCCACCTTACCTCCTTGAACACCAACCCCTCTTGCACATAGCAACCTTTGCCAACAACATTGTGGACATCCCAGGTCTGAAACTAGCAACAAGCAATGTTCCTTGGCCTCTATGAGATGATGCCACCACAACTTATAGTGATGTTCTCCATAGTGCAGAAGCCCTGGCTAGCAATGCACATATCTGTATGTTCTAGAAGTGGCTTAACAACCTTATCAGGCCAGATGACCTTAGTGACATTGCTTATGCTACCTTCATTTGATATGTCTCCATATTCTTCCTTGCAGATGGTAAGCTCTGGCAATGGAATAGGGATGGTGCTCACAAGCTCATTATTCCTACCAACTGTTGCTTGCACATCTTGCAAGCCATGCATGATGAACTGGAACACAGAGGCCTTTTTGCCACTTGCTCAGCCTTGCTGGAACATTTCTGATGGCCCCAGGTTAATGCCAACCTTGTCTGGTACATTTGTACTTGTCACATCTGCCAGCTTCATCAAATGACCAAAGTCCTTATCCCACCAACTGTTGCTATGCCCACACCCCTGTTCAGCAAGATATACATTGACACTATGTTAATGCCACCCTCCAATAAGTTCAAGTATATGGATGTTTGCTAACCCATTATGCCAAGTTTTGCATGCTCATTAGGGAGAATAGTGAGGTGATCACTAAATGGTTGTATGAAGATGTCATTTGTCACTGGGGTGCACTTAGCAAGATTGTTACCAACAATGGCACACCAATCCTGAAGGTGGTTGCTTACTTGGCAAAGAAGTATAACTTGCACCATATATGAGTTTCAGGCTATAACAAGCATGCTAACAGTATAGTCAAGCAACCCCACTTTGATGTTTGCAAGGCCCTTTTCAAAGCTGTTGACAGTGACCAGTCTAAATGGAGTACAGCTACTTACTCAGTCTTTTGGTCAGAACAAGTTACAGTTCACAAGTCAATGGGCTGTTCCCCTTATTATGCTGTTACCAGTACTCACCCCCTGCTTCCTGCCAACATTGTCAAAGTGACTTATCTTCAACCACCACCAAACTTGTTCTTGTCATCTACCAACCTAATAGCCTGTCAAGCAATCAATCTTCAACATCACCAGGAAGACCTTGACTGACTGCATGACAGTGTCCTTAGTGCTCAACAATTAGCCACCATTTGCTTTGAAACTGAACATGCTGCTACCATTTGAGACTACAACTTCCAGACAGGTGACCTAGTTCTAATGAGGAATACTAGGATTGAAGTCATGCATAACAAGAAGATGAGGCCTCATTATCTAGGCCCCCTGGTGGTAATATCTCATAACTGTGGAGGCACTTACATTCTTTGTAAACTAGATGGTTCAGTCCTGCATTGCCCAGTGGCAGCTTTTTTCTTGGTACCATATTTTGCTAGAGAATGCATCTCATTGCCTAGCAACACATTTAACATCAATACTACCCATATACATGAACTTGAACAAACAGACCTAGTGGACAACAACAACACTATTAACATCAATAATAATAGTGATGACTAATACTGACACCTTCAGTCTTCATCATTCCAAAACAGTCCTTCAACACATATACTTAAGTCTTTTCTTTGTTTTTCTTATATCACTCTTTACTCATTACAAGTGTTTTACAGACAGTTGTTATATTTGTTCTTCTCCATCATTAAGATGATGCACTTAGTGACTTATCACTAGTGCTCAGCACACCTTCTGGGGTTTTCTCACTGTGATGATCTACTGAGCATTTCCCCTATAATTGCCAGCATTATCTGGTGGTCACTAGTATGTATCAACTCTTCTGCCTTTGCCTCTGTTCCTTAATTTTTAACTCTACCAATTGAGGTTTCATTTTTCTTTCTTTCTTTCTTATCTTTCCACTTTGACATGATATGGTACATTTTATTGAGCCCTTTAAGGGGGCCAGTCTATGCTACAGAAAAGATATGAAGCCCTTCAAGGGGGCTAGTCTGTGTCTGATACAAAAACAAAAAAAAAAATTAGATACAGGAAGTGGTGGTCACTAGGCATCAAGGTTGGCATTGTTGCTAGGCACTTCTCCTAGCTCACCCCCCTCCCAGTCCTCCTCACCAACTCTGTTCTCCTCCTGCCAACCCAAGAACACTCAACAGTCCCCTTGATACCCAGCCAAGGTCACTACCATCTGTCTAGCAACAGCATACCTTGCCCTCAACTCCAACAAGTCCTCCCTGGCCATCCTCAACTCCCACCTGAATCTAGCCTCCAGTATTGTGGCCTGCTCTTGCAGACCCCTTAGTGATGTTACCAACATAAGAGGAGTCAGTAAAGCTAGGTCTTCCCCTAGCCATTTGAGTTCATCATTGCCCACCTGTTGCTGGGGAGCCAGAGTCCAGACCTTCTAGCAAACCAGTTAGCAACAAAGGGTTAGTGACCAAAAGAACTTTGACTTACCAGTGAGGGCACCTTTACTTCCTCAACCTCATCCTCATGATCATCCTCCTCTACCTCCATTTCTCACTACCATCCTTGGTATCTCCTTGTCCTCTCAATTGCTAGTGACAGTTGGTAGTTGCCAGGCCTCCATCAAGGGAGTGTCATCACTATTGTCCCTGTCATCCTCACTGTTGCTAGCATCCTCTTCACTCTCTACCTCAGCCTGACTCTTCTCCTGTTGCCTTGCCTTAACAAGCTTCCTGCCACCAACTGTCATACCATCCTGCTCAATGAGAAGATTCAAGCTCAAATGATTGATCTCTATGGGCAGACCTGCAGCTGCCAACTCCTGCTGACCTCTCACAAACTCCCTTGCTTGCCTCACCAAAGCCACCCTAATCACTATCCTAGCAACAAACTTCCCTTCTCATCCTCAAGCTGACTGGCCATGATAAGAACAGCCTTTTTAAGTGCTGTCACATTGGAAACAAGGCTGGGTCCCAGCAGGATACCAGCAGCCTTTGGGGTTGTTATAAGACCAGCAGTTGTTGCACTAAAGAAAAGTTAGCAATGACAAATAAACAGCAAAAGTTGCTAAGACTCACCACTCCCTGACTGGCCTTGAAGGCCATCTGCTCCTCTGGTGACACCATGGTCTTTGACTTTGCCTTCTCCAACACTACCCTGGCACCCATTCTTATATCCATGACTGTTCCCTCTCTCCTCCACTGCAGCAGCTGTACAAGTTCCTTGTCAGTAAAGACATCTTGCACAGGTTCCTGTTGGCACATTGGCAGCCATCAGTAAAGAACTAGCAACCAACCTTGAATTTATTATTGTTGCCTTCCTCCCTCACTTTTCCCTTCCTCTTTGGAGCCCTAAATTGCCTAGGCAACATTACTGGCTCCTTAGCAATGCTGCTGACTGCACACTTGGGGATGGAGGGGCCAGCCTCAATGTTCTCACAACTCCCACTATGCCCAGCCCCAGTCACTATTGCCAGATCACATGGAGGGTGCTGGAAAAAGAATTGGTCATTTGGACTTAAGTGTTCAAAGAACTAAAAGTTACCTGAGCAATGTCGCTAGTCCTAGTGACATTGCCACCACTCACCACCATTGCAGCCTCCAGATCTTCCAACAAGAACTCTAGTAATACTGGAGCAAAAGCCTAGTAAAAGCACTAACAATGTTGCTATGAATGAAAAAAAAGAAGACTTACAAAGTGCTGATCAAACTCCCTTATCCAGTACTGCTCATACAGCTGGCAACACTCCTTGTCAACAGTTGCCAACTCAGCCCACTCCACACCACTCCCCACAGTCTTGAACTAGCACAGCCATGTCTTGAAGATTGTCATTATTTGCCAGCCTTGGATTAGTTGCTAGTGAGGCACATGCCATGGAAAGAAGTCAATCAACATGCTCAAGAAAGGCCTGGGCCATGGCATGCTTCTCAAGTTGAGTGGTGAGATTGAAGGACATGGCAACAAGATTGAGATAAGGAGATTGACAGGTGATAAAGAGGAATATGATGAAGGCCAACTAATTTCCAGGCATTTTAGTTTCTTCATTCTGTGCACAGGCCACCCTAGTAATCACATGACTTTGGTTGACTGAGGACAGTCAAAATTTCAGACTACCACCAGAAGGTCCACTGCTGGGAGGCTCACTGCTGGGGTTTGGGCCAGCATTGCCTGGAGGAGGTCCCAGGGCCCAGCAAGGAGGAGGGGGTCCTCTGGGGGTTGGTTGCCCAAGGTTGTTGGCATTGGCAGATTGGTTAGGTAGAGAAATGGGCAGGGGTTGGGGCAGCGCAGGGAGGAGAGCTGCTCTAGAGACTCTGGGGCCAAAAGGCTGTCAGAGGGGGAGTGGTGATGAGACCCACTTGTTGCTGAGCACTGTTACCACCATTTTGGGTTATCTTATCTGATGCAGCACCTGCTCTGACACAGCCCCATCACATAAAAGCCTGGGCCTGAGACCTAGAAGCACCTGGTCAAGACCTTTCTTACTGACAGTCACTAGTGTCATCACATAATGACAAAGGGACTTTTTGCCTTTTGAGCATCACACACTCAAAAACACATGACTTTCATTTCCATTTTTCTTGTCTTGCTTAACCAACATATCTGAATGGCATCTACACTTCAGATGTTGATGTGTAGTATGATTTCTTTTATATTTGATAGATATTATGCAGTTTTGACATTGCATATATATCCTTGGAAACCATATTGGCACCCAGCATACACCCACTGACAGATGCCATCACTGGTGGTGACCACTTTTATTGCTGACTACTACACTTACAAATTGTATTAATACCCCTTATACATACTTAGTCAAAACAGAGAATTTGTACCCCCCATAGTACAGCTTTGAAGTTTCCTTAGACTCTCAGACTTCAGACTTTGCCCTTGTCCCTTTTTCTCATCATCATCAACAGCTTAGCAACAAGCCTTGATGACTTAGCATTCCATATTAGTGTGCACCATCTATTGGTGTCAGCCTCATCTCTTTGCATTAGCAACACTAGCATCTATGGCTAGCAGCTAGTTTGAATCCCCCAGTAAATCCTAGTGACTTCCTCCTTCCTCTTAGCAACTCTTCCCCATTGCCTTGGACTTCTTACCTATCCAACCACTTGTAGCAACCTTCCCTCTTATTTTGTTGGGTTGCTCCTCTACACATTTTAGCAACTTTGTGCTATCAACTAGTGGCACACTATAGTGACTATTTCACACTTCACACTCTTTCAGCACTCTAGCTTTCTGGGACCTTTACTGACTCATCCTCACATGCTACCTTCCTACTGCCAGCTACCCTATCTGATTGCAAACAATCAGGCAGCATAGAAGCACATCAGCAGGGGGTTGTTGCAGAGGGGCAGGGCATATCCTTGGGAGGGGCAGAGGTTGACATGGGGGGGTTGGTCCCTGGGGAGCTCAGGGGCTCCTTCTTGAGAAGCAGGTTCCCCACTGGGGATCTCTGGCTTGTTGATGTAGGAGAGGATGTGGGTGGAAGCAAGGTTGTCATTGGGAAGAAGGGGTTGAGAGAGTTTCTGGGTGGGGCACTTAGGCTTGGTGGGCTGGTCCCAGGTGCAGAAGGTGCTGGGGATGGAGTTGGCCCTGGAGTGAGTGGAAAGAGCCAGGGTGTGAGCAGTGGGCTGGTCAAATAGTATCCCAGTGGGGTTGAGAGACCTCAGGATGTTGGACATGGCATTGAGCTCCTCCTGTTGGTGAGGAATGGAAGCTGGGGCTTTGGCTTAGGCCCTGGTGAATTCTTCTTGTTGCATGTGGAAGGAGTGGGCAGGGTCCAAGGAGTCTTCAAAATGGTGAGGGTTTGGGCTGGTGTGGATCTTGTTGACCAAGGCACAGAGTTCTTCCCAGAGGCCAGCATCAATCCCAAGGGTACTCCTGACATTCTTGGGGAGAGCACCCTGCTGGTAGCACTTGTAGAAGTCCAGAAGCCAATCCACCCATGTCTCCAGTGTCCCAGAGATGTTTTGGTGTCCAAGGCTGACAAGGAGGGCTGTTGCTCATTTGGCAAATTTGGCAGGAGCTAGGCAGAGAGAGCAGAGGACCTCATTATGCTGTTAGATGTAGGCTTTGACCCATTGCTGTCTGGGAGAGGATGAAGCTTGGATGGGGGGAGCAGCAAAGAGTCAAGGCTGAAGGGGGAAATAGCTGTCAAGTTATTTCAGGGGAACTGGAGCTGCAGCAGGGACAGGATAGGCATAGTAGTATCTGGGGGGGAAAGCCAAGGGTACCAGGGCTGTGGATGCCCAAGGGGCTTGCTGAGCTTGGTTGGGAGAAGTCTGGGGGTGAGGCAGGGGTCCAGGGATGGGTCATGACAACTCTAAGACAGAAGAATCTGAGTCTTCCCCTCCAAACATACAAACACCAACTCTGGATCCCAGGCCAAGCTCCCTGACTTCAGTTAGGCTCCATCTATGCTGCCTCATCTGGGAATGCTGACTGCTCTGGCAGTACATAGTGGCCACAAACCCTTTCACAAACTCCTTGTGCATTAACATGGAAATCAAGACCATGAACACCCAGCAAACCTGCACAGTCACCACCCTTTTAAATAGCAGAGAAATGGGGCTGTTTCTGGACTTGGAGTTTGTGAAGCACCACAGCCTGACCACACAGCTGCTTTCCAAGCCCATTCCAGTGTTCAATATTGATGGAATGCCCAATGAAGCAGAGGCCATCAGCTCCATGATGAATCATGTCCTCTGCTACCAGAACTATGCTGAGTGCACTGTCATTGACATTACCAGCCTAGGCAAGCAGGACATGATCCTGGGGTTCATCTGGCTTCAGGAGCACAACCCCAAAGTAGACTGGGCCTGGGGTGAGGTAACTATGAGCTGGTGCCCCCAGAGATGTTCCACTTGCACCACTGAGGTCAAGGAAGAGCACCAGGCTGAAGTTTGAGAGTGCATGGCCATCTAGGCTTGCCACACTAGCCATCTCCCCTTTGCAGATGTAGACCTTCTGGATCCCCCACCCCTGGCATTCTCCCATAGAGGCCCTCTACAGGGATGACCAGAGTAGTGGCAGGGCCCCAGAGGAGAAACTAGGAGGGGAGTTCCATGGCTCACATGACTTGGAATTCCTGGATGGGGCAGTGGAAGCTGGAGACTGGATATAAACCACTATCCTATACTCCCCACCTTCTATCACAGAGATCTGGGCTAGCCAGACCACCTCCTAATGGCTGGCCCAGGCATTTGCTGCTAACTCCACATCTCAGGTGCTCTGAGACATTGTACCTCCATATCTCCATGCATTCAAGGATGTGTTCTCCAAGGCCTCCTTTAACTTGCTCCTGGAGTGCAAGCAGTGGGACTATGCCATCAAATTAATGCTGGATTCCAAGCCTGCAAGCTGTAAGGTCTACCCACTAGTGCCAAAGGAGCAGGACAAGCTCAACACCTTCTTACAAGAGAACCTAAACTCTGATTGTATCTGCCCCTCCAAATCCCCAATGGCTTCTTCAGTCTTCTTCATCAAAAAGAAGGACAGCTCTCTCCAACTGGTCCAGGACTACTGGGTTCTTAATGCCATAACTGTGAAGAACCACTACCCCCTTCCCCTCATCTCTGAGCTCATTAATAACCTCCAGGGTGCATGGTACTTCACTAAACTGGACATCTGGTGGGGCTACAACAATGTATGCATCCAGGAGGGAGATGCATGGTAGGCTACCTTCCAGACCAACTGGGGATTGTTCAAACCTCTTGTCATGTTCTTCGGACTCACCAGCAGCCCAGCCACCTTCCAGATGATGATGAATGACATCTTCCAGGACCTCATCACTAAAGGCATAGTGTGCATATACCTTGATGACATCCTCATCTACACCAAAATTCTGGAGGAGCACTGCTGGGTCACACACATCATCTTGGAATGCCTCCACCTTCCCCAGCTCTACCTCAAACTGCAGAAGTGTGAGTTCAAGCAGACCTGGATCAAGTACCTCAGGCTGATCATCTCACATGGAGCCACAGAGATGGACCTGGTAAAGGTAGCAGGTGTAGCAGAGTGGCTGAAGCCCAAGAACAAGAAGGAAGTACAGGCCTTTCTGGGCCTCACTAACTTCTACTGGAGGTTCATCCAGAACTTCTCCCATCATGCCTGCCCTCTGTTTGACCTCACCATGAAGGATGCTGCCTGGAGCTGGAGGCCCCCAGAGCAGATGGCCTTTGATGCTCTCAAGCATGCTGTCACCTCCAGACCCATCCTCCTCTTCCCAGACAACAACTCTTCTTTCTGGGTGGAAGCTGACAGCTCTGACTTCACCACTGGAGCTGTTCTGTCACAACAATCCCAGGAGGATAGAACATGACATCTGGTGGCCTTCTACTCCAAGAGCCTGAATGCAGTGGAGCACAATTATAAGATCCATGACAAGGAGATGTTGGCCATCACCCAATCCTTTGAGGAATGGCAGCACTTCCTGGAGGGGGCACAGCATAAGTTTGAAGTGTGGACAGATCATAAGAACCTTGAGTACTTCCAGATGGCCAAGAAGCTCAATTGCCAGCAGGCCTGGTGGTCTCTCTACTTAGCCAACTTTGACTTCTCACTGCACCACAAGTCAGGCTAGAGTGTGGGAAAGCCAGACACCCTGTCCTGGAGAGCAGACCATGGCAGCAGGGGAGATGACAACAGCAACATTGTGCTCCTCCTGAGTTTTTCATGATCCAAGGCATGGAAGGCCTAGCCTTTGAGGGAGCAGAGGTGAACATCCTATGGGACATCTGGCATGTTAACTGGGATGGTCTGCAGGAGGAACTCATTGCTCAGGCAGCCAGGGCACTCAAATCTGGATGCACCAC